>CM049585.1:30285231-30517999 GCA_027123335.1 Amphiprion clarkii | reverse complement strand
GATGAATTTTGGCGCAAAAAAAACGCCTTACTATACTATGTTGAAAAAAAATGCGACTTTTGAAACATGTTGTAAAAACGTGCCATATGATGAAATAACGTAAAGGAGAGCATGAAAAACACTCCAGAAAGGTTTTCTTTGAAAAAAAAAGCATGATGAATTTTGGCGCAAAAAAAATCGCCTTACTATACTATGTCGAAAAAAAATGCGACTTTTCAAACATGTTGTAAAATCGTGCCATATGATGAAATAATGTAAAGGAGGCCGTCAAAAACACTCCAGAAAGGTTTTCTTTGCAAAAAAAATCATCATGAATTTTGGCGCAAAAAAAACGCCTTACTATACTATGTCGAAAAAAAATGCGACTTTTGAAACATGTTGTAAAAACCTGCCATATGATGAAATAATGTAAAGGAGAGCCGTAAAAACACTCCAGAAAGGTTTTCTTTGAAAAAAAAAATCACGAATTTTGGCGCAAAAAAAACGCCTTACTATACTATGTCGAAAAAAAATGCGACTTTTCAAACATGTTGTAAAAACGTGCCATATGATGAAATAACGTAAAGGAGACCATGAAAAACACTCATGAAAGGTTTTCTTTGAAAAAGAAATCATGATGAATTTTGGCGCAAAAAAAACGCCTTACTATACTATGTCGAAAAAAAATGCGACTTTTCAAACATGTTGTAAAAACGTGTCATATGATGAAATAATGTAAAGGAGAGCTGTAAAAACACTCCAGGAAGGTTTTCTTTGAAAATAAAATCATCACGAATTTTGGCACAAAAAAAACGCCTTACTATACTATGTCGAAAAAAAATGCGACTTTTGAAACATGTTGTAAAAACCTGCCATCTGATGAAATAATGTAAAGCAGGGCGTGAAAAACACTCCAGAAAGGTTTTCTTTGAAAAAAAAAATCATCACGAATTTTGGCGCAAAAAAAACGCCTTACTATACTATGTCGAAAAAAAATGCGACTTTTCAAACATGTTGTAAAAACGTGCCATATGATGAAATAATGGAAAAGAGGCTGTGAAAAACACTCCAGAAAGGTTTTCGTTGAAAAAAAAATGATCATAAATTTTGCCGCAAAAAAACGCCTTACTATACTATGTCGAAAAAAAATGCGATTTTTCGACATGTTGTAAAAACGTGCCATATGATGAAATAATGGAAAGGAGGCAGATTTTAATGTGGAACTCATTTACAGTTTTTGCCTGTTATTATTATTATTATTATTATTATTATTATTATTGTCATTGTTGTTTTTATAGATATCTCAAATGTAATAAAACAGGAAATTTTTGAAAAATAACAGTTTGAAACATTGAACATTCTTTAATCCTGTCAAATAATGACAGATACATGTAAAATAATGATTTTTTTAATTGTTTTTTTCTCGCTCATTTGAATTCAATTAAAACTGTGTAATTGTAGAACAAACTAGCATTTACAAAAGTTCTTGATGCTTTACATTGTCTTTTATACCTATGCAAATTCCTTCTAAACACACCTCTTCTGTTCTGGAAGTCGCAACCCATCGTCTTAAGACCCAATCTGAATGTATATGATGTCATCTTACCAAAGTTAGACCACCTCCTCTTTTTTATTTCTGCTAGGTATTATCTGCTTGGCTCAGCGTGACCAAGGTTTCAAGTCACGAGAGCAGACGAAGAGAGGGCATGAACTTCCTGTCTCATGCCTGATCTGGGCTCCACAGGCTTCAGTCGGGTTGTTGCTTTCCACAGGATTATCCAGTGATTCTCATAACTTCAGTTGACATGTTAGGCCTTCCAATATTATCTTTGTTAGCTCTTAAATTTGATTCACACATCCCATTTGTCAAATTTTATCATTTGTTCAACCTTAAAAAGCCACAACATGGGGACGTTATTTGCAGTTTTTGTCTTTTTGTTATTATAACATGTAAAAAAATCTATATTAGATTTTTTTTCTGTGACTAAGCTAGGTATTATTTGTAATTTAATATGTTAGGAAAAATCAGTAAAATACCAGAATTTAAAAAGAATACAGTTAAAAACTTAAAAAAAAAAGCCTTATCACCACCTTTACCTGCATGTCATTAAAAACTGAAGTCTCACATCATTGTCTCCTGACTCTAGTCAAGCAATCATCTCATATTAGACATTTTCACTGAGATTATGTGTAGTTTATCTGCATTTTTTGCTCACATCTGATTTGCAGCATCCAGATCTTTGGGTTTTTAATTTCTCTGTGCACTTCAGGAGGACGGGAGTCCTGGCGGAGGAGTTCTGGACGGGTTCCACTTCGTTCTGTCGGGTTCTTCTGTCTTCGGGCTGCTGACGGCGATGACTGAGGCCTGTGGTGAGTCGGTGATTAGCTGCAGGATAAACTGTCTGACGGCTCGTCTCCTTCCTCCATCTGCTGCTGACAAGCGACCAGACAGCAGAAACCAACAGGAGCTGTGAATATTCAGAGGAGTTTCATTGGTCTGGAGTCAGGAAAGGTTCAGTTCCAGCAAAGTTTTTCATAAAGAATTTAATCTTTTACTAATTCATCTTAAAGTTTTTAAAAGTCAACAGTAAGAACATGTTTTATTTTTAGGACAAGAACGTATCTTTGCAGTGGACAGAGACCAGAATAACTGTAAAATTGGGTCAGATTTCAATAACACCAGTTAGTTTCTTCTACAAACTGAGCAGAAACTGAAACTAAAATGTTTTTTAATAAGTTCCACCAAGAACAGTTTTGTTTTTAAAACTTTCTGAGAAACTTTTGCAATGTTCTGCAACGTTCTAGTAATATTTTAGTAGGAATGGCTGTTCTAACTCCAAGAATGTTCTTTTTAAGGCTTAAAGTTCTCTAAAGAAACTCTAAATCTGTCCTTAAAACACTGTCTGAATGTTGTACTGGGAACGTTCTTCATTATAGTTCCATTTTAACCTCAGAGGAACGTTATTTGAAATGATAAATATCCCTAAAGCGTTCCTTGGACAGTATATTGAAACTGTATTAGAACATTATTAGAACCATTAAGTAATGTTCGCCAATGTTGTCGGAACGCTCCCTACTTCCTGGGAAGTCTTTGTCTCCATCACCCCAACTAGAGTTTTGTTTGTTCTAAAAATGTTCTGAGAAAGTTCTGCAAAGTTCTAGTCACATTTTATTGGGAAATGGTTACTTTGATTCCCAGAATGACTTCTTAAAGGCAGGTTAAAGTTCTGCAAAGACGCTTCTAAAAATGTTCTTGAAACATCTTACAAATGTTGCATCGAGAACATCTTTTCTTAGTTTTATGTAACATTGTGGGAACTTCTTATCAAAGAACGTTCTTGAACAGTAACATCTCCAAAACATCCTCTTAAAACATGAGTTGCTTTGTTTGAAGCATTATTAGAACTTGTAGGCAATGTTGTGGGAACGTTCCCTCATTGCTATGAACTCTTTCAGAAGTTCTAGTAATGTTTCCAGCAAGAAGTTGTCTTTCAGTTTCCAGAATGTTCTTTTAAAGGCAGAACAAAGTTCTCTGAAGACCCTACAAATGTTCTTCAAGCAATTTCTGAATGTTGCATTGGGAACGTTCTTCCTTTGTATTATGGAACATTGTGGGAACATTTTGTAGAAGAAGGTTATCAACAGGAACATCCCCAAAACATCCTCAGAATGTTAAAATGTTCCATCTTAGTTCACTTTTAACCTTACAGGAACATTAATTTGAAATGATAAATATTCTTAAAATGTTCTTAAAACATTGAAACATTATCAGAATTTCAGGCTAATGTCAATGAATGTTGTGGGAACGTTACCCGTTTCCTACAAAATCTCTCTGTTCTAAAATGTTCTGCAGAAATCTAGTAAAGTTTCCAGCAAGAAGTTTTCTTCCAGTTCCCAGAATGTTCTTTTAAAGGCAGGATAAAGTTCTCTAAAGACACTAAAAAAAATTTTCTTCAAACATTTTCTGAATGTTGCATTGAGAACGTGGTTGTTGGTTTGTTCTTCTGTTGTTACCATAATCTGGCAACTTCCTCCAAACATCCTCTGAATGTTAAAACGTTCCATCTTAGTTCAGTTTTATCCTCACAGGAACGTTGCTTTCAACAATAAATATCCGTAAAATGTTCTTGGAACATTAGACTAAAGTTTTCTTTGAAACATTATGAGAACTTGTGAGTAATGTTAGTAAATGTTGTGGGAATGTTCCCTGTTTGCTTGGACCAGGCCGAAGTGAGAAGACATTTTTAAACCAATATAAGATCAAAACTCAAAAAAGAAACGCAGCGATGCTTCATTTCCATCCTGTTTTATCCTCAGCAGAACTTTATTATATAGTTTAAATGTGTTTTAACCCCAGATAGATCCTGGATTGAGCTGTTTAGACTGGATGAAAATAGGTTTAAGACTTTAGTCGACTTCTATGGAGGTGACCAAACCCAGAAAACTTGCTGTGAATTCTTCTTCTTCAGCATTTGCTGAAATAAATTACCTATTTTGTCGCCTCTGTGGATTTTGAATAAACTTACAAATGGAACATGAGCAGGTTTCTGAGACGTTCTTCTACTTCCTGAGTTTACTTTCAGGTTATCATGATGTCTGAAGTATGTTTCATTGAACCCACAGTGTGAACAAACCAATGAAGACTCCTACGACTGAGGTGAAAAGTTCATCTTGTTTCCAGATGCTAGAACAAAAATAGTATAAAAAGAGCTAAACAAATAATAAAAACCATCCAAACCCTGCTAAATCTCCTTCCTCTGGGCTCCGTTAGTGTATAAAACTGGTTAAAAACACGTTCACTCTGCTGCATGTGTCTCGATTAGCATGAACATTTGAGTTTGTTGTGATTTAATTCACTGTCCTGCTGTCAGAAATGTTCACCGCTGGAGCTCTGGATGTGGATTCATCTGCTGCTGCTGAAAAGCTTCAGTTTCTTCAGGTATAAAAACGTCAGAAACATTTCCTGGCAGCTTCATGGCAAGAGTGAAGGAAGAGCAGTCGAACGAGATTCCAGGAGGATAATTGGTCTCACCGGCTGTCAGAAAAACCGGCAGCGAAGCTTGAAGAAAATAAATGTTTGTTTCATCTGCTGATGAAGAGCGGGTGAGTCACCAACAGGAGTTTCCACTAAACGAAACACTGCAGTGATTATTTATCGTCTGCAGAACAGATGCAGGAGTTTATTCAGGCAGATGGTTTCATCTTTGACCTTTTTCCTCTGTCAAACTCGACATAAGTGGAGTTTTAATTAGACAAAAAATTAAAATTTATAGTTATATTTCATTCACAGTTTGAGTGCTGAAGGACCACAGCTTAGAAACTGACTGAAAATTTAACTTTTAAATGCTGTTTATATGTCTAAAACCATCTGCTCACTCCTTCTGCCGGCAAACTTTCTGACCTTCTGACCTCAAAAACCACCTGGTGGGTTTGAAAACTTGCATCATTATTTAAAAAAATGCTAGAAATACATAATTGATCAGCAAAAAATTTGAAAACAATTGTTGGAGTTTCAACTTTCAAACAGTTGTTAAGTGGATCAAATGTGCCATGCGGTTTTTCAGCAAAAATTACCAAATATCTCCTTAAAAATGCTGACATTTAATAAAAAGTCAGTTCGCAAAAAGAAACCCAAATCAAATAATTCTGCACTCATCAGAGCAACAAAAAATCCAAGATTGATTCAGCTGTGGCCAACAGTTACAACGCAAAAATTCAGAGTTTTTTTAGGTTGAACTGCAGGCAGTGTTTCCATAAAATAAATGCAGCACGACTCAGACACAGTGAACAGAGCAGCAAGTTGTTGGGGATGCATTCAGCACGGGGAAATATCTTTCTATCATCATTTAAACCATATTTGAATCATTTTGAACTAGTTTCATGTAACTGTGGAGAGTTTTCAAGTTGTTTTGGACAAAATTTGAGTCCATTTTGGACGTTTTTTGCTTTTTTGGGCAGCATTTCTGTTATTTTTAGACACGTTTTCAGTCATTTTGGACAGCTTTTGAGGTGTTTTGGACAATTTAGAAGTAGATTTTGAGCCATCTGTGATGATTTATGTTGCTACTTTGGACAAGTTTGGAGTTTTTTTAGACATTTTTTTGTTATTGTGGACAGTTTTTGAGGTATTTTGGACAATTTTAGACTGAGAATGAAGAGAAGCATGGCTCAGAAACAGTGAACAGAGCAGCAAGTAGTTGGAAGATACATCCGGCATGGTGAAACATCTTTCTATCATCATTTTAAACCAAATTTGAGTCATTTTGAACTAGTTTCATGTCATTGTGGAGCGTTTAAGTGTTTTGGACAGTTTTGAAGTAGGTTTGGACAAATTTTGAGTCAATTTTTGAATTTTTTTTGTTACTTTGGACAAAATTTTGTTATTTTAGAGAAGTTTTTAGTCATTTTGGACTGTTCTTGAGGCATTTTTGGGCAATTCATAACTTGGTTTTGAGTCATCTGGATATTTTTTGTTACTCTGGATGAAATTTTAGTTAATTTAGACACTTTTATATTACATTGGACAAATTTTAAGTTGTTTTAGACACATTTTTGTCATGTTGGACAGCTTTTGAGTTATTTTTGACACTCAGACTGAGAGTGAAGTGTAGCAAAAGCAGTGGACAGAGGAGCAAATTGTTGGAAGATGGAACACGTGGAAACTATTTTCTTTTTAAAACATTATTAATGTTTTCTGTTACAGCCCAGTACTAACACCATAAAGTGACACCTCAGCTGCTACTTCATTTGGGAAATTCACCATAGTGTGGAAAAAGATCCTTAGAGACCAAACCTGGTCCAAGTCCAGGGAAAAGGCAGCAGCATTTCCTGTCCGAATTGGAAAGAACCTTTAAAATAGAGCAGTCTTGTGATGTCAGTGTGATGTATTAGAATCTTACATTATTTGATGAACAAAACCAGTAAAAAAATGGTAGAAAATGTGGAAAACACTGACCTCTTAGGTGAAAAGTTAATCCATTTCCAGATGCAAAACACAATAAAAATGCATCCAAACCCTGTTAAATCTTGTTCATCTACAGTGTCTGTGCTCCATTATTGTATAAAACCAATTAAAACACATTAATGATTCACACTGCTGCTTAAATCTTAGATAGCAGAAAAACTAGAGTTTATTTTGTTTTAATTTACTGTCCTGCTGCCAGCAATGCTCCAATTGTAGATCAATCTGCCACTGAAACCTGGATTATAGTTCAATTCGGTTTAGCAAAACCAGATAACGAAAAGATATCTCAGATATATTAAACCTGAAGTTAAGACCTCAAGTTATTAGTTGTAGTTGGTAATAAAACTGAAGAGGTAAACCAAAAGTTACCTCAACAACCTCAAATCCTGCTTCATAGTACAAATGTTTGATGTGGAACCGAATCCCAAGACTGAACCAAACTCTACTTGGTCTAATCAGATCACGTTTTTTTTTTTTACCATCATGGGTTGGATTGTTTTGGCCTCTTGGCTCTTATTCTTTATTATCATTACTACATTGCTGTTCTTTCCCTCCTCAACTGTCCAGGCTTCTTTGGGTCGACTGGGTCTCGTTTGGATCAGGTTCTTGGTATTTACATACGTGTTTCCATACCTGTGAGGTTCAGGTTGGGTTTCACAGGTCTGGTTCGGATCTCATCTTAGAATCTGGACCTGAACTCCTCTGAGAATCCATCAAATTGGATGTGTTGAGGTCATTTCCAGCTGTAGGTTGTCGTGTTCCGTCCTGAGAGAGAAAAACCTGACGCCAGTCTGAAATGAAACCAGAGAAACTCAGCTACGGCTCGAAATGATTATGAGGCTAAACGATGCAAATGAATGCCGAACATCCCCGTTGTCAAGGTCTCACATTTCCTGCTCTGTGTTTGTACACAGTGGTGTTTTCTACCAAAGACTGACAACAAGAAGCTCATTTTTCCCCCTCGACTTAACAGCAACAACAACAGCTGTCAGAGACGGCGAAACTCAGAACGACTCCACGGGTGCAGTGTTCTGGTTTCTCATTAATAGCTTCCAATGACGGGAACATCTCAAGAATTTATATTCGAACAACAGAAGAATGTGTTTGGACGCTGAAACAACGTGAGTTTGCTTTGATGGCTCCACAGCCTGACGAGGTTTTAAATTGAATTAAAGATGAATTGGTTGGATTTGACAGCGTCTGTTTTTCTGTTGGGTTCTTCTTTCCTTCGCTCTGTGCTGGATTCGCCCACGCATGCAGCCCAGGAGTGTCTGCATCCGCCAAAAATGGAAATGAAAGTGGCATTTAAGTGATGAAATTAGCTTCGGCAACGGCTTGTTTCAGGTTGCTGCGGAGTTCACCTCAGATAGTAAATGATAGACTAGAAAACTGACAGAAGATGAAGCCTTGAACTTGTTGTTCTCAACTCTTAAAGCCCACAAAGTGTCTTAAATATAGAAATGATCTTTAACCAGCTCTGATTTGCTTGAAACTTTTTCATCAGAAATTGTGAATATTTAAAACAGTATCTGTCACATTTTCAGCTTCATATATCTAATATTTTCTGACATAAGTTATTTTGAATATCACCCATCGACTCACTTTCAGCAGCTTTTATTTCTCACATTAAGATCTGAGTCTGTTTGAACAACAATATCTGACAAACTATTAAAGATAAAAACCTGAAACTTTTACTCATTTCTCATCATTTGTTTTTGCTATGTTCAGGCCTTCCATACAAGGTAAAACAAGTGTGCTTCATGTACTTTCTTGTGTGTTTTTAAACAAGACAACCTACACCTCGAGTATATGTACCCTACAAAGTCTTATGGCTACTTCAACAGTCGCACATTCAAATCTGAGTCTGTTTGAACAACAATATCTGAGGAACCATTAAAGACAAAGACCTGACATTTTCTCTGTTGTTTCTCATCATGTCATTGATTCAGAATCTGTAATATCGGACAAGTAGATCAAACGATCTCTGACTATAGTTGAGTCGAAATATGAGACAACATTGAAGACGTCATGGTCAACTTCAATCATCATTTAGTTTTTCATGTCTGAGTTTGTGTCTTGTTGTTTTGCATCTTATTTTTCTTGTTTTGTGCAATTTTTTTTCCATTTTGGGGTCTCATTGGTGTCATTTCATGTCCTGTTTTGTTGTGTGCTTGTTTTCTCGGTTGCATGTCGTTATAGCTCCTTTTTTTGTGGTGTTTTGTCTTGTTCATTGGACGAGTTGAAATGGGAAAAAAAAATTAAAGCTCCCATGAAAAGTGTTGTGTTAATAAAAAAAGGTCAACTAGTGATATTTTCTGCACAACATGTAGCTGCAGGTCACATAAATACAAACTAAACTTATAAAATACCTTAATATGAAATACTTGGTCACAAAAATGGAAAAAAGAAGTTCTTCTTGTTGAACTTTCATACCTGATTGAACAGGTTTGAGAAGTTGCACCACATAAACTAAAATATTGGTAGATTGATCTAAGTGGAATGGTCGAGTTTCAAAATGGTTCTCCAAATATAAGTAAAAAAGTAACTTTTTAAAACTTCAAATTGTGATGTACAAATGGTGAAAGCACTTCTTTAAATCTCATAAACATCAGGGGGCACAATCAAAATATTATACGGATTTATGGAAACGAAGCAAAACTAGGTGTTAAGTTATTTTCACTTTCTGCCAATTATGTTTTCCGATGTGAAGTTGTGGAATCATGGAGGTTTTGCAGGTGAATCATAGCTTAAAAAGCAATATTTGTATGAAAAGGAAGTATTAATTGGTGAAAATATGACTATTCTGCAGCAGTTTGCAGACTCTGACAGCCTCCCAGTCGGTCCGAACACATTAATAAAGCAGTTAAAGCGTCTCTGGCGGTGACTGATTGTGTCGTGTGTGTTCAGCTGCCTGGACTTCATATTTACAGACTCCATCCGTCGCTCTTTAACGTCCATCTGGGAGCTCTAACTGTCTGAGAGGGAAACACAGCTCAGGACTTATTATTACTGTTATTACTGCTGCTGTTTCTGCTGAATGACAGGTAGGAACCAAGGGGAGCTCACTGCACCGGTTAGCGTTTTATTAAATCTGTGCTGATGTGGCGTCTGACAGGAAATACAGACATAAAGACGAGCTCCGTCACAACTATAGATGTATAAAATACAAAAATGTTTGGACAAGCCTACTCATGTTGTTAATTTTTTACTATTTTCTACACCAAAACCATAAATTAACACATAAAAACAGTAAAAAGCACATTAAGATACATACTTTGTTCAGTTTTTAATTCAACAACAAGCTTCATGAGGCTGTCAAATGGAGCTTTTCCAACAGTTTTGAAGGAGTTCCTACAAGTTCTCCAAGCATCTCAGCTGGGTTTAGGTTGGTGGTCCTGGTCCAACAGTCCTTAAAGAACCTGGAGGTGTTTTGGTTCATTCTGGTTGGGCTTGTTGGTTCTTCTTTGTTATTGTTGGTGGCTGTTCCTTAAAGTTTATTTGTTGATTGGTTAGCAGCTTATAGCCGGTTGGCTGTGGTTGCTGGCTGTTAATTCCCTAACATTTTTGCCCTTTATTACCAAAGTAACCTGAAATCTTAAAGACATTTTGTTATTATACTCTAGAAGCCAATGTGCAGTACTTAGTGAATAACATTAGCACAAACATTGGATTTTTGAGGTTGTTTGAACATCAGGAACTAATAAAGAGTCTTCAACCAGCTGTGATTTGCTTGGAGCTGCTTTATCATAAACTATAGATATTTAAAATTGTTTCTGGCAATTTTTTTGCTTAATATGTCAAAAACTCTCTGACATAAATTTGTTTAAAACTGCCCACTGACCCATTTTCAGCAGGTTTTTTCTCACATTCAAATTTGAGTCAGTTTGAACAACAATATCAGAGAAACTACAAAGATAAAAGAACCTGAAGATTTCACTGTTCTGCAATAACGAACAAGCAGATCAAACACTCTCTGATTGTGGGTGAAAAGTTCCATCTTTAAGTTACGGATGGAACAGGAGAACCCAAGCACAGAAACTGGCAGACAGGCGAATAATGGAAAGAGATTTATAGATAAAACTCTACAAGCGAACTCTATGAATACAAAAAAGGAAGTCTACAAAACTGAACTTAATTCATAAAACTAAAGGAGGATTACTCACAAGATGAAGGAACTGACAACCGAGAGGAAAATCCATGAACAGACAGGAACAAAACAGAGTCCAGGAGGGGGAATCCAGGAGGTGGCAGGTTTGGTGGACAGAAACTGAATCCAGGAGGCAACAGAATCTATGATCCAACAGGGAACGAATGAATGAGCAGAGGTTAAACAGTGAACAGGTGATAGTGAGGGCAGGTGAGCTGATTACTGCAATGAGAGTCACCTGCAGTAATCAGCTGAGTGGAGACAGGTGAGCAGGGAGAGAGAGAGACAGGAGGGAGAGAGACAGGAGAGAGAGACAGGAGGGATAGAGACAGGAGGGAGAGAGACAGGAGGGAGAGAGACAGGAGGGAGAGAGACAGGAGAGAGAGACAGGAGGGAGAGAGACAGGAGGGAGAGAGACAGGAGAGAGAGACAGAGACAGGAGGGAGAGAGACAGGAGGGAGAGAGACAGGAGGGAGAGAGACAGGAGAGAGAGAGACAGGAGAGAGAGACGGGAGAGAGAGAGACAGGAGAGAGAGAGACAGGAGGGAGAGACAGGAGGGATAGAGACAGGAGAGAGAGACAGAGACAGGAGGGAGAGACAGGAGGGAGAGAGACAGGAGGGAGAGAGACAGGAGGGATAGAGACAGGAGAGAGAGACAGAGACAGGAGGGAGAGAGACAGGAGGGAGAGAGACAGGAGAGAGAGAGACAGGAGGGAGAGACAGGAGGGAGAGACAGGAGGGAGAGAGACAGGAGAGAGAGAGACAGGAGAGAGAGAGACAGGAGGGAGAGACAGGAGGGATAGAGACAGGAGAGAGAGACAGAGACAGGAGGGAGAGACAGGAGGGAGAGAGACAGGAGGGAGAGAGACAGGAGGGAGAGAGACAGGAGAGAGAGACAGGAGAGAGAGAGACAGGAGAGAGAGACGGGAGAGAGAGAGACAGGAGAGAGAGAGACAGGAGGGAGAGACAGGAGGGATAGAGACAGGAGAGAGAGACAGAGACAGGAGGGAGAGACAGGAGGGAGAGAGACAGGAGGGAGAGAGACACAGGAGGGAGAGAGACAGGAGAGAGAGAGACAGGAGAGAGAGAGACAGGAGAGAGAGACAGGAGAGAGAGAGACAGGAGGGAGAGAGACAGACAGAGGGAGGGAGAGAGACAGGAGGGAGAGAGACAGGAGAGAGAGAGACAGGAGAGAGAGAGACAGGAGGGAGAGAGACAGGAGGGAGAGAGACAGGAGGGAGAGACAGGAGAGAGAGAGACAGGAGGGAGAGAGACAGGAGGGAGAGAGACAGGAGAGAGAGACAGGAGGGAGAGAGACAGGAGGGAGAGAGACAGGAGGGAGAGAGACAGGAGAGAGAGAGACAGGAGAGAGAGACAGGAGAGAGAGACAGGAGGGAGAGACAGGAGGGAGAGAGACAGGAGGGAGAGAGACAGGAGAGAGAGACAGGAGGGAGAGAGACAGGAGGGAGAGAGACAGGAGAGAGAGACAGGAGGGAGAGACAGGAGAGAGAGAGACAGGAGAGAGAGACAGGAGAGAGAGACAGGAGGGAGAGACAGGAGGGAGAGAGACAGGAGGGAGAGACAGGAGAGAGAGAGACAGGAGAGAGAGACAGGAGGGAGAGACAGGAGGGAGAGAGACAGGAGGGAGAGAGACAGGAGGGAGAGACAGGAGAGAGAGACAGGAGAGAGAGACAGACAGAGGGAGGGAGAGAGACAGGAGGGAGAGAGACAGGAGAGAGAGAGACAGGAGGGAGAGACAGGAGGGAGAGACAGGAGGGAGAGAGACAGGAGAGAGAGACAGGAGAGAGAGAGACAGGAGGGAGAGACAGGAGGGATAGAGACAGGAGAGAGAGACAGAGACAGGAGGGAGAGACAGGAGGGAGAGAGACAGGAGGGAGAGAGACACAGGAGGGAGAGAGACAGGAGAGAGAGAGACAGGAGAGAGAGAGACAGGAGAGAGAGACAGGAGAGAGAGAGACAGGAGAGAGAGAGACAGGAGGGAGAGAGACAGGAGAGAGACAGGAGAGAGAGAGACAGGAGGGAGAGAGACAGGAGGGAGAGAGACAGGAGGGAGAGACAGGAGAGAGAGAGACAGGAGGGAGAGAGACAGGAGGGAGAGAGACAGGAGAGAGAGACAGGAGGGAGAGAGACAGGAGGGAGAGAGACAGGAGGGAGAGACAGACAGAGGGAGACAGAGAGAGACAGAGGGAGAGAGAGAGGAGAGAGAGAGACAGGAGGGAGAGAGACAGGAGAGAGAGAGACAGGAGAGAGAGACAGGAGAGAGAGACAGGAGGGAGAGACAGGAGGGAGAGAGACAGGAGGAGAGAGACAGGAGAGAGAGACAGGAGGGAGAGAGACAGGAGGGAGAGAGACAGGAGAGAGAGACAGGAGGGAGAGACAGGAGAGAGAGAGACAGGAGAGAGAGACAGGAGAGAGAGACAGGAGGGAGAGACAGGAGGGAGAGAGACAGGAGGGAGAGACAGGAGAGAGAGAGACAGGAGAGAGAGACAGGAGGGAGAGACAGGAGGGAGAGAGACAGGAGGGAGAGACAGGAGAGAGAGAGACAGGAGAGAGAGACAGGAGAGAGAGACAGGAGGGAGAGACAGGAGAGAGAGCGACAGGAGGGAGAGAGACAGGAGAGAGAGACAGGAGGGAGAGAGACAGGAGGGAGAGAGACAGGAGAGAGAGAGACAGGAGGGAGAGACAGGAGGGAGAGCGACAGGAGGGAGAGAGACAGGAGAGAGAGACAGGAGGGAGAGAGACAGGAGGGAGAGAGACAGGAGAGAGAGAGACAGGAGGGAGAGAGACAGGAGGGAGAGAGACAGGAGGGAGAGACAGGAGAGAGAGAGACAGGAGAGAGAGAGACAGGAGGGAGAGAGACAGGAGGGAGAGACAGGAGGGAGAGAGAGACAGACAGAGACAGACAGGGGGAGACAGAAGGACAGACGGGTCAGAACAGACAGACAGATACAGAGAGAACAGGAGGAAGAAGGAGAGACCAGGACACTTTAAGCTCGTATTAACAAAACCACTGATCATCCAGAATCAACTAGTGATATTTTCTGAACCACATGTAGCTGCAGGTCACAATAACACAAAACTAAACATGAAGAATACTTTAATATGAAATACTTGGCCACAAAAGTGAAAAACAGTTTTTCCCCCTTGAACTTTCATAACTGATTGAGCATACGTTGTTTTGTTTGTTTTTTTTTTGCTTTTTATTATCTGTGATTGATCAAAAATGGGACAATTTTTAAAACAGTAAATTTTTTTTTTTACCGTGTTCCAGAGAACTGATGACACCTGCGCCGACTTTTTGCTTGTTTCTTTTTTTTTTTTTTGCAATATCAAGGCAAAAAAAGGCAGCTTGTGTTGTTGTGTTTGTTTCCTGTATCTCCCGCTGACTATCATTAAACATAACTGATGGCAAAAGACAGAACAGAAACAAAGCGGAACGCAGGAAAGTAGAAAGACGGAGAAACAAAATGTACGACATGAAGAGGTGTGGAAGAAGAAGAAGACAGGAAGAAGCTGTCAAAGAAGAAAACTCACTTCAGGGCAAGTTTGTTTATCAAAACAGAAATCAATTAACTCCTCAGGCATATACAGAGTGGATGTTTACGTGAGTCACGGTTGCCCGGCAACCATCGCGATGAGCTGCCGCTAATGAGCTGCAGCCAAACAGATGCACGAAGTGAAGAGCCTTTAAACACCGTGTGCCGATGAAGAGTCTGTGTAGGTGGTTTGAATGTTTTGGGTGGAACTGACGAGAACGTGGGATTGCTCTTGGATCCCTGCGTCTCCGAGGACTTTGTGAAGGTGTCGATAGTTGCATCTTGTAGCACCGACTGCTTCAGACATGTACATCTCCAGCTGAACTTCAAAGGCATCGAGTATTTGGAGTGTCAGGGAGTGTTCAGGAAAGGACCCAAGTGCCAATACTTTCCCTTCTTCCTCAACAAAAGACAAAACTTTAACTGAAAAAAGAAAGGATGGATGGTAATTCAGGCCAAAATAAGTCAATTTCTGAAAAAAGTAATCAAAAACAACAGGAAGTTACAGCAACTGCTACTTTCTTCCCAAGTTTCAATTGTCTTTTTGATCAAATCTACCGACTACTAGTAGAAGACTCAAATGTTTCAATAAAAAATATTAAGATTACAGGGGTTGTGTATCAGCCAAACAGTAGCAGAAAGTCTTCCTGAAATCTCCAACAAGCCCTGAGTCTACTCTACCTCTGGTACATGAACATTTATACGTCTGGGAGTTAGCTTGGCAACAAAACAGCCAAAGAGGTCAACACTTCAGCTCCAACACGGTACTCTAAAAATCTGCAGTAATAGTTTAAAATAAAAGAAGTGTTAAATAACAACATTTTTGTTGATTTATATACTGCAGAGCTTTAGTTTAGGCACCAAAACTAAGGTTAGGAACTAAAAACGACTTGATTAGACCTTTTCACTACATGTTTCGAGCTTCTTCTCCATCTTCTGGGTTACCATGGCGACTGGTCCATCGAACATATGATTGGTTGGCTGAGAAGGAGCGACAGTGAAGCTGTAAAGTACAGGTTGATTAGAAAAGTAGCTGTGATACGTTACAATCAAACACAGTCCAACTGAAAGTAAGCTTCCTTAGTTGTGTGGCGTGTTACACGCTTTGAACACGTATGTTGCTCAGGAGTTGAAGCCTCCGAGGACCAGAGGATGTCCAGGAGGAAGAACAGATCACTGCTGAGTACTGGAGGTTTTATAAATGAATGGATTGAGCTTCCTGCCTCTGGTCGACCAGGACGAGGTTCTTCCCCGGCTGGAAACCTCTCAAACAGGAAGAAGCAGTCGGAGTCGGTCCAGATCCTGAGGCTGGTGGTGGAGGTTTGTTTGGAAAGATGGAGAGAAACTGAACTCTCTGGTTTCTTCGGTTTCATTTGCATACAGCAAACACACACCTGTATATTATTTCCAGTGTTTTTCACCACGTAGCGGTTTGATTTCACACCGTCGTGTTAAATATAGACATGATTATGTGATTACAGCAAGTGGAAGTAATTAAAGGAGAACGAATACAGCAGGAACACAAACTGTGAAATGTTTAGAGCTGCATCTTATAATCGTGATCCTTCAGGAAACTCAGCTGGTTCTTCAGTCATCTCCCAGTGGTTTGTCTGGTTCTCATCTTCACAGAAAAGTGCAGTTTTTAGTTGCAGAAAATTTGGATTTTTTTTTTTTTAGATTTGCCCGTCAAGCCACTTTCAGCAGGTTTTTTCTCACATTTAAATCCGAGTCTGTTTGAACAATATCTGAGGAACTATTAAAGATAAAAACCTGAAATTTTCTCTTATTTCTCATCATGTCATTGATTCAGAATCTGTAATTAATTAATATGAAGTTAATGCAGCAAGATAAAGGTCCAAAACATGCACTGTAAAAACTGAAAAACCTTTTAAAAAAAGAGCTAAAAGCAGTGAACATCTGACAGGAAGTGAAGTAAAATGAGTGTGAAGAATTATTTATTTGATGCATCAATCTAAAATATCCTTAGTTTATTTAAAAAAAATAAAACAGAGATGGTTGACATGATGATTTGAGATGGAAAAATCCTCAAGACCGTTGAATATCTTTTAAAAGTAACCAGAAATATCAAAGACTGTGATTTAGAGTCACAGTTTCACTTCATATTTGAACTAATTTCTTGTCAACCTCTTGAAAAGTTGATTATTTGATACAACTGCTAGACAGACAGGGATGATATGAGTGGAGATGCTCTTTACTACTCTGATTAATGTGGAGTCTGGTCAGTATCGAGGCCAGTGGATTGCAGCTAATCAATGGGCTGCTCAGTTCGGCCTCCAGCTGCTGGACTCTGACTGTCTGCTGGAGACCAGAAGGCCGTTTAACCGAACACACTTAGTGTCGGTCTGGCTCCATGCTGGACGCCCAGGAGGAGGGCCGAGGTCCTGGCGGCCGCCGCCGTCCCCGTTTCTACCGGATAAAGAGACAAAGAGCTAAAAGTGCGAGTGCCAGCGAGCGCCGAGTTTGGCTTCTTTGGGCGTCACGCTGAGATATGAACTGGTGCAAATCGCCTCGGTCCAGCCCTGGAGTCAGTCTGAGTTATTACACACAGACTCACCGCCGTCTCCCATGATGCACTGCGGGGTTCCAACTCTGAACAGAAATTGAGCAGGCGGTCGGAGCGGCGGGGAGCAGCCAGGAAGTGGAGAGTCGATACCGTCGAGTTTAAAACGAGAGCAGGACTGTCACAGTTTGACCCTGAAAGGAGGAAAAATTAGAAAACCTGCACTGGAAGACGCGTGGATTCCCATTAAATGGAACCAGTAGAACCAGTAGTAGGGCAAGAAACAAAGTCTATAACCTTTAAAAATATATAATTCTATTTACACAGAAAGTCTGCTTAAGTAGACACATTTAGCTGCTAATTAAATCATGCTAGACAACATCTTTGTCCTTGAAATAGAAGATCAGTACAAACTTGCTACTAGTGCAAAAAAATAACTATAATCTTGAATTTTGCTCTGGCTTTAACAGCAATATTAATTGGAATTTATTTGTTTTTTAAAAAATTGATTATTAACATTTCTTTTTATTTTGAGAGCCCTGTAGGACAAAGCTACAACCACAATTAGCAGGGATGTTTATGTGACATTTACTGAGATTTCATGCTAGCTAGCTAGTACTACATCAAGCTAATATAGCTAGTTAGCATTTTAAACACCAAACAATACTGTAGGGCAAAATGTACAACTGAAATCAGGAGTGACTCATGCTAGCTAGCAAGTACTAATATAGCTAGCTAGCATTTTAGACATAAAATAACACCATAGGACTAAAGGTAAAACTCACATTAGAAGTGATTCATGCTAGCTAGCTAGTGCTACAGCAAGCTAATATAGCTAGTTAGCATTTTAGACAGACAATAATACTGTAAGAAAAAAGGTACAACTGACTTACATGTTGACTGTAAAGAAAACACACAAACAATGAAATATGACAAAATTTTAAATAATGTTCACGTCAAAAATCTATACTTTCTGTTTTACAACAGTAGTGGTTTTTTTTTTTTTTTTTTTTACAATTTGGGACTGTGAAATTATACCATTTCACTATATTTATATCAGCTAAACATATCATTATTTTACAGATATTTTGTCTTATTATTATAGTTTTTATATTTTTTTAAATGCTGCAGTATTTCACCTTTTTTTTTTGCATATTTTTTCTTGGACCTTTACCAACAAAAATCTTGGAGTGTATACTCAGAAAATAGGATCAGATTAAAGCGACTAAATGACTCAGATCATTTGGAAAAATCAAACAAACAAACAAACAAATTTTTTGATTGGAACATTCCTAATTATGATAATTTGTAGTAATATTAGAGGGAGGTTTGGTGCCAACAAAACATATCGATTTGTGGCACACAGCAAACATGCACACACACACACACACACACACACACACACACACACACACACACACACACACACACACACACACACACACACACACACACACACACACACACTTTAAAAAGCAGGATGTAAATAAAATGATTCCAGCATTGATCGGAGGTCTGCAGCCTGCAGCCGTCAGTCTGGTTTTCAAACTGATGAATCATCCATTTGGAGAAACTGAACACAGTCACACAACGACACACAGAAACACACAAACACACACACAAACACACAAACACATGCAGATAAGTTGTGATCTAACGATTTGCAGATTAGCTCGGAGCTGAAACCAGACATCATTTTGTAAACTCCTCTGCATTAATCTGACCTACTAAACTCTCGGACTTTTTAATATTCCCTGGCCCGCATTAGAAAATCTAGAAAATGGTTGTAAATATGCATTAGGTGTCTACACTCACAATATCACACATAGTCAGCACATTGTAATGATGCAAGGTGAGCCTGAAACTAACGGATTCCAGCCAGAATTTGAGCAGGTGAGCAGAAGATCATCCAGAGAACACAGGGAGCTCAATTTATTCTTGTTAATAATTCAACTGATTTTTTAAAAAAAAATTGTTAATAAAGCGGGAGACGAAAGACGCGCATTTCAGAAAATATATAGAGGATTAGCTGTAGTACCTCGTTCTGGAGCCTCTTACTGTTTATAGAGGTACAAACTGCAGTTTTATTTGATATGTTTAATACTGTAATGATCGGAGGAGGCAGTTTATAATGGCAAACAGATAGCATTGTGGGGGTTTAGCTAGCAATGGGCACCATGACAAAGACTTCTGTGCCAGTTAATGACTTCCAGTCGGTTATCACTTCTTAAAAACCAGCTTAAGTTAATCAGAACCACATACTTAGACCCCGGTGGCCAATCTAATGTGTATATGCCTGAAAATGAATCAATCAGTACATGACAAAATATCCAAAACACTTCATTTGTCTGAATGATGAACCAACTATTGATTAATTGGTTAAGAAAACACTTTAAAATGTGATTAAAAGCAGCTGTTATCACAACGTTGAACTATTTCTACCTTAAAAATTGACATTCTGATAAAGAAATGTTTCCTACAGAAATTAAGCATCATGCTTAATCGTGCCTAAACTATTAATCAATTTTTGCTTATTTTAAGCAAAAATTACTTTTGCTTTTATTAATTAATTTTTGCTTAATTCATTAATCTTTTAGGCACCAAACAAATTAATATTTTTCATCATTTTTTAGAATAAATTGTCATTTAATTGGTGTTGTACTTGTGTCCAACCGGTAAATCTAATTCCGTTATCCACTTGGTCTCTATCTCTCCTCTGACCCTTTTCAAAAAGTTTTATGCTTCTGAGCAACCAGTTGTAGTTAACCTTTGAATGTGCACACGAGGATCACATTTTCACTTGCAAATTAGACTTTTGGCGAACTTGCAGTGGACTTCTAGCCAACTTATGGCAATTTTTGATTGTTTTCATGCTGCAAATTGTTTGCAACAAGTTTGCCAAGAATCCAATATTTCTGCCAAGTATGTCTTTGAGGCTAAATCTCTTGGAATTTAAGAATCATCCATTGTGCGCCTCACTTCAAGTCCCAAGACAGCTCATGTTGACTAATGTGGTGGCAGAATACCAGCGAATATGTCTGCCAATAGCTTTTAATTCCTGCCAGAATGTCATTTAAAGTTTGGCACCAACACTGGCAAACTTGGGGCTACGTTTTTTGGCAAAGGTTCATAAAAAATTGGCAATTTTTGTAAAGGGAAAGTTGTGGTTAGAGCAATCTTTTGTTTTTCCAATCAGGAGTGCAGGGGGGTTCTGGAAACAAGCCCTGTTACTTTGAACTGAAGCTGACTTTGTCCATATTTAGGCTAATGTTTGCTACTTTAGCTATGACATGCTAACACAGCTGCAACCTTTGAGTGTTTTATTGGTGAATTTTGTGAGCCACAAAGACAGTAGAGTTTTACATCTAAAGACTTCAGAAGTTTGAGACAAGGGAGTCCAGAAACCAGAATACTGGTATTGCATTTTAAGATTAGAATCGTCATCTAAAGTCATAGTAGAGGATTTTTTGAAATTTTAAATATATAGAGACGACCACTTGAGATCCTCCCAGACAGCAGAAAACACTGTTGGCTAACATCACCTACAGGTTCGAATAATCCAAAAAGTTTTAGCCTGATCCTCAAAGATTGTTTCAGGAATATTTGTCTTTTCAAATAATGTTCCTGTGAAGTTAGACATTAATTAACACACAATATTTTAGGCGCAACATTCAGGCGATGTTTGACTGATGTTGTCAAGCCGGCAGATTCTGTTTCATGATTTAAAAAAGGAAGAACATTCTCAAAATGCAAGACAAGATAAACTGCTAGAATAGCTATCTAAAACTGGGATTGGAAATGAACAGCTGAAATTGTTAGCTAACAGTAGGGGTAGATTATTGTTTGATGAATAATATGGAAAGTCAACTGATTCAGATTTTTATTAGCTAAAATTAGCAAATTGTTAAAATTGTTTATTAACAGGACAACCAGCTAAAACTACAGATAGGGAAATAAATTATAAGCAAAACCTAATGGATAAACAGTTAAACCAAGCTAAAATTTGCAATAAACTGTTAAGATTGTTAGCTGAAGGTGAATAAACAGTGAAAATAGCTAGCTAAAACTGGAAATGAACAGCTGAAATTGTTAACTGGAAGTACAGCAGTTAAGATTGCTAGCTAATATTCTGGTAATTAAAGGAGAACTTCCTACAATAAAACATCACTAGAACTTTGCAAAACGTTGTCAGAATGTTAAAAACACAAATAAAATCTAGTTTTTATCCGAGCGATTTGCGTGAACTGATCAGAAGGTTGGTTTTTACCAAGCTTGCTCTGATCTGACTTGAAAAGAAGATGTACAACCCAGATGTGATGATTTGCTTTAATAAATATCACATTCAAATATGTCACATGGCGAACATATGAACACAGAATGGTTCTGTAGAGTCTGGAGGCAGATCAGTATCCACATCTGCTGCATCGTGTTTCCTGAAACAGGACAAATCTACCAGCTGGATGTTTCCTGTGAAGTTCCCTCCGTCGTGCTGCGAGCTGCTCATCCATAAAACACACAGAGCAGCAATCAGAATTCTACATTACAGGCCTCCGACATCAAAGAAGCGCCGTCACACATGAAGCATGCATGACGTTCAGCATCGCCCGGTTCAACTGTGGAAAGGAAAAAATGAAAGTGAAAGAACTTCTCGTCTTTTTATGCACACATTTAATGGTCATTATTGCTGAAAAGATTTTCAAATAAAACCTGAGAGATTACAATCTGTGGTCAAGAAGAGTTCCACTGATTAGACTCTTTTTTTCTAAAGGGTGAATATTCATGCTTCTATTGTGTTCATAAAGTCTCTCTGATATTATTATTAATGAAAACCTTTTATCTAATAAGTAACTTATTCATCCGTCATCACTACTCAAATCACTCCAATTAACAAGTGACAGCACACTGAACTTAAATTTGATTTCTTTTTAAAGAGAAAAAAAAGAAGCTAATTGAGAGTAGAATTAGGATTGAGCTGTAATCTTATTAGTACTATGTATAGGTTTAGTATTATCTCTAATTGCATGGTATCGCAATACTTTCTGAGTATCAGTATAATGTGCAACACTGCATCTATGAGAGAGTTGAAGATCTTATCCAAGGAGACTCCTGAAAAAACTGCTGATGAGAACTTCCTGTCGTTCATGAAGGATGAAACTATTTTATGGCTATTTGGGACAAAATGCCTTCAAGGTTGCAGCAGAGTGGAGGCTGAAGTATCCGTCCCTTATCAGTGTCCAGTCCTAAAAAAAGAAAAGTATAAAAATGATTTTCAACCTGCTCAGCTCTGATGACTGGAGTAAAAAAAGATGCTTTAACATCTATTTATGATCCAAGAAACCATCAAGATGCACTGAAGAGCAAAGTTCATACCTGTAAAACCTGTCCGTACGTTTCAATAACTGAGTTACTGAGCAATAAAGAGACTAATGAGGGAGGCCACCAAGACTCCTATGACTCCTCTGAAGAAGTTCCAGCTTCAGCAGCTGAGATGTTAGAGACTGTTCATCCAACAACTGTTGTCTGTTCTTCACCAGTCAAAGCTTTATGGAGACAAAGAGAAAGACTCTGTTGGAAAAAGCTCCAATTAAATCTGGACTAGAGTTCACCAGAAGACATGTGGAGACTCTGAAGACACCTGGAAGAAGGTGAGGGGACCAGAATTCAGACTCGAGGCCATGTTTGTTGGACGCCAAACACTGTACCATCATCACAAACACACCATCCCCACTGTGAAGCAGCATCATGATGTGAAGCATGGTGGTGGCAGCATCATGATGTGAAGCACGGTGGTGGCAGCATCATGATGTGGGATGTTTCTTGGCAGCAGGCCTGGCTCGTGCAAGAAAGAATGCTTCTTCTCTACACTCCATTTTAGAGTTCAGAATACCTGATAATTGGATTTTGTCCTCACAACCTTCAGTTCCTTCAGAGGAGTCATAGGAGTCTTGGTGGCCTCCCTCACTAGTCTCTTTCTAGTGAGTCCTTCAGAGCAAATGTAATCTGGATAAAAATGTGTTTTCACCTAAATGTATCTTGTAGTTGTACAGGAAATAAACTCTGTGTAGACTATAACATTGAAAGCAGAGGAGCAAATATGCTCATAAACTTTAGCATAATCTCACGTCTGTTTGGGTTAATTCTGTAATAGCAGAAAATTTAAAGTGTTGCTGGTTGTTCAACTAATAAGTCTTGAAATAGACTTCTAGAGGATGAATGTTTATGTCAAGAGTGGCTGAAATTTGTTACTGTAGCACAATAATCCCTCGATTATAAGCAAGTTCTTCTTTTTTCTTTGTCAGAGATTGTTATGGGGCATCTTTAGGAGTTTATTTTACAGACAGACAGGAGATGCAACAAAGGAAGGTCCAGCCAGGAGCTGATCTGGGGACTGGCTGCTCTGGGCGTTAGCGTCCATGTGGTATTCACGCTAACCAGCCAGCTATCAGGCACAAAAACAAATTCCTCGTCATCATCTGCTGCCTCTGAGTATTTCTTCATGAATTATGCATATTTTTTATGTAAATAGCTTCTGAAAAAGGCTGCTGGAGGACAGAGGGGGGATGTGGGGAGAGATGGATCTGGAGAAATCTGAACCACCGTTGGTGAATGAAAGGTCGCAGAAAACGGACTGAAAAGCGGCAGAACAGCAGATATTCCAGCTGTTAGTAGAAAGTTTTCACCTTGGTAGTGATCCTGCTGGGACCAGAAAATACATGTGAGGCTGCTGTAAGTCTGTGTTGGAGACGATGGATGCTGTTCAGATGTGCAACAAGTACAGTTACTTTGAAGACATTTCGATCTTGCCATCGCTCCCACTGGTGGCGAGGAGCAAAAACAGCTAAATCATGAGGACATTTGTTCCGTCCAACACTTTCATATCGCTGCTGTGATGACCACTGAAGCCTGTGTGGGGTTTTCTCCGCTTTAATCTCCTGTTTAGTTTCCAAGTTTTCAGCACTTTTTTGGAGTTTGGACCGAGGATCAAAAGGCAAGAAGGCATCCTGTACTCTGGAGGAAAAATCTGAGAGATAAACCTACACAACCTTCAATATTTCATTCTTGTTTTTCTCAAACTTCTTGACAACTTTCCGTGACCTCACCTCGTCTGGCCCGAGCTGCACTTTCATCACCGGAGAAGCCAGAAGAAGACAGTATTATGTCTGCCCTCTGTCTCTTTTTCTGTCCTTCATTGTTCGGTTTTCTCTTCAGCTTTTTTCCTCTCCTCTGCTTTGCTCTCTTGCTTTACATTTCCCTGGAAGCAGAGCAGCCTTGGACTAATCCATTTCCTTTCATCCAGTCAGGACTCTGTGCATAATGTGGGGAAAGTGATGAGAAAGGGAATTTCACAGAGAGAGAAAGTTTTTAACACACATGAGAAAACAAATATCTTGGTCAATATGATTTCATTTTTTTGACAAGAAATTACAAAAATAATTCAGTATTCACACCTTTAAAATGACTAATTGAACTCAGGTGCATCCAGTTGGTTCTAGAAGCCACCAATTAGTAAATGGATGATCTGAGGTCAGTGAATGTGTCTCAGTGATTGTAGGATAAAGATTCCTGGATCTGGAAGGTCCAGTCTCTGGTGGATCAGTTCTCCTGGATAGAACTACACCATGAAGACTGAAGAACACTCCAAGAAACTCTGAGGAAAGCTTGTTGAAAAGCATCAGTCAGGACGATACAAGAACATTCAAAGTTCCTGAAGATCTCCTGGAGTCCAGTTAAATCCATCATTAAGGAATGGAAGGAAGATGGAACATGAATAAATCTGACTAGAGCAGGACGTCCTCAAGACCTGAGAGACTAGAGAGGGAGGCCACCAAGACTCCTATGACTCCTATGAAGGAGTTCCAGGAAAGATATTAGTTAGCTAGTCTTTGCTAGCTTGTAACTACTTGTTGGCCGTCCTCATTAGTCTCTGGGAAAGAGACTAGTGAGGACGGCCACCAAGACAGCTATGATTCCCTCCTGAAGTATCTACAAGCTAGTATTTACTAGCCAGTATTCATTAGCTTGTAAGTGCTTCAGGATGGAGTCATAGCTGTCTTGGTGGTTGTCCTCACTAGTCTCTGGGAAAGAGACTTTCCCCAGACTTTTCTGGGAAAGAAACTAGTGAGGACGGCCACCAAGACAGCTATGACTCCATGCTGAAGTTGGTACAAGCTAGTGTTCATTAGCTAGTATTCACTAGCTTGTAACTAGATAGTATTCACTAGCTTGTACCTATTTCAGGAGGGAGTCATAGCTGTCTTGGTGGCCGTCCTCACTAGTCTCTTTGCCAGAAACCTACAATATGGAGAAGACACTTCAAACATGTAGTGAAAGAGTCGTATTTTAACCAAAGCCAGGACATTTTTCCAAACTCAAAACAAGTAATTTTGGTGTTGAACCTTAACTAAGCTTTTAACATGTAAAAGTTCCTAAACATGTGTCATATGTTCTTAAATCTAATCACGGTTTTGTGCCTCTTTTCTATCGTGCAATATGAACTTTGGTCTTCTGAGTGAAAATCTATCCATGTGTCAAACTAGTTAAAACAAAATTCAGTTTAAAATATAATAGAAAATAAAGGTTATTTGTATAGGAGTGTAATTTTATGGAGACTGGGTTGATTTGATTTGACTTTGACGAAGGTCAAGTTCTACACTACATGATCTATGAACAGCAGCTGTGTAAGTATTGTAGGGTACTATGGGAAGTATTAGTGTTATGATAAGTAAAGTGGGATTGAAATCAAGTTTAATAAATTACATCAGCAATTACATTTAAATTAGATATCTAAAGTAAATGTTAACACCATAACATTTAAGTGAATGTGTTTTATTACACTGTACGAGTATATTAAACCTGTCAAACAATCGCCACTTAAAGACGCTGCAGTTTCTTTTCCACTCCAAGAGTTTGTCCTTGTTTTCCCTCCTGTGAAGTGGTTTAGAGAAGCTACTCTGACCCCAGATGGCTTCTTCTAACAGTGTTCTTATTTTAGTCAATTCTGTATCTGTGCTGAAGCTGCTTCTCTGTCCCTGAGTGAACAAACATATCGATCTTCTGATGGTGTGTTCACTTTTAGCCTCCCTGATCCTCTCTGGATGAACTGATCCAGTCTCCACAAAGCCTTTTACAGCTCCACGTTCTCCCCCAGTAGAAACCTTCAGTCCAGCCACAACCTGATGCTCAGAAAGCTCCTCTTTGCTCAGAATAACAGTCTGATTTCTGACACTTTCACCTGGTTCTGAGTCCCGCTATCACAGAGCTGCTGTTGTATTTCTAACAGGTGAACGCTGTCTGCAGGCTGATTTAGCTGAAAAAGCCTCTGATGAGTCGATCAAATCCAGCTGAGTACCATCTGAACGCTGACAGACCTGGAAGAATCCTCCTTCCTTGGATGTTTTTATCTTTTCAAAGTTGAATCAAGGTCACTTTAATTTGTCTTTTGCACAGGAATTTACAAAAAAGTAAACAATAAGCACTGCACATCATCACAAACACAGCAGTACCACTGAAAAGTATGATCAGTATTAGCTTGAAACTCCTTCAGAGGAGTCATAGTTGTCTTGGTGGCCTCCCTCACTAGTCTCTTTTTGTACAGTAACTCAGTTTTTAAGGCAGTCAGCTTTATAACTTTGACTCATGTTAAATTTAATTTGGCTTTTTTTGACAACAATTTGCTTCAGGTTGTGATGAAAGTTTTTGAGCACATCCTGCTTTATGCAGATTAAACATGAACCATGTTTCTTCCATTAATTACAACTTTATCTCATAAAACTTTTTTCCTAATAATAAAGCAATTTTGTCAGGATTCTGTTACTTGTTCCTGTAATATTACAGATTTTTTGCTAATATTGTAATTTATTGCTTACTGTGATGGAATGTCACCAAAATAAAGGTAAGCAGTGGTAGTCCTATTGGTGAAATCAAAGAAAAAGTAATATTCTTGTAAAAGTGGTACTTTCTCTCAAAATATTTCTTTTTCCTTACAATTTTACTACCTTACACTTGTAATAGTATGTGTTTTTTTCTTGAGAATACTATTGTTTTCTTTTTAAAGCAGTTCCAATACCTAGCGAATGAATTACAGTCAGTGAATGCAGCAGAGGATGCAATAATAATAACTAAGACCATTGTACCGTGTCCAGATTTTATGTAATGAAAGGATTTTGCCATTAAATCTGCGATGTTTCACTTAAATCCTGCTTTAATCTGCATGAGTAAAGTGAGAGTTTCTTGACACTCTTCCCACTAAATCCGTCATTTGAGTTTTTCGTCTGGTTTCTTTCCGCCCCCTGTCAGTTGTTCTGTCTGTCATCTACTTCTTCTATTGTTTTTCTTCAGATTATTTTTCTTTTTATGAAACCCTGCAGCGTTTTTCTTCGTGCCTCCCACTCTGTGTGATATACTTTCACTCCCTCTAAGTTTGTCCTCTTATTTCTCATTTCTTTCTGTTCTCTGTCTGCATCGGGATCTGATCCTGCTGGATAAATCCCAGAGTCACTCTATTGGGTTTATGATGATTTTTGTGACGCTATAGACATATAAATATCTTTAATGTCTTCACTTTTGTTTACATGTGACAGTCTTTGCAATGTCGGCTTCTACTTAATAATCTTTTTCTGGAACTGACAGATGAATGTCGTTCACTTGGAGGTCACAGGTTCGTAATCAAGCCTGAAACCAGTTAGAATTCATTTCCACGGAGTGTTTATGATGGCCGCCGTGGTAATGGATTACGATGGGTCCTTCAGACACGCTCAGACTGAGGCTGTAAGTGTTTAATGAAACTGGCAGAGTGAGGCCACCGAGCTGTGTGAGGAAAGTTAATACAGCTGATATATTTTTACCGAGGAAGCCTGAGCAGCAAACAAACACCTGAGGATCCTTCAAAGAGCCACACTCCTCCTCAAGGGTTCATACATTTCCTCCATCTTGAATAAATCCTTCAGTTCTGAGGGTCTGAAGTCACGTCTGAATGATATTCTCACAGGGAGGCTTCCTCCTTCACATTCCTCCTGATAACACTCAAGGAATTTAAATTTCTTCACCAAAAAAACAACATTAGTCATCCATATGGTTCCAATGTAGGACTTCCTAGCTTGATGGGGGATTTAATTTTGGGGTTTGTTAGTCCGAACATGGAACTTGGCACTGGACTTGATGACTTTGACTTGACTCTTGACTTGCTTGTTTTGATTTAAGACTTGTTGACCTTCGACTCCTTTCTACGATCGTTGTGAGACTTGACTTGGGATTTGTTAGCCTGAACATGGATGTTGACAGGACTTGGCAGGACTTGATGGTCTTGACTGGACTTGACTCTGGATTTGCCTGCTTTGACTTGGGACTTTTTGGTCTTGACAAGGGACTCAACTCAAGATTTTTTTTGGTTTTGACATAAGACTTGGTTCTCAAATTGTTGGTCTTGATGTGAGACCTGACCAAAAACTATTTAACTAGACTGTAGTTGTGACTTTACGTAACTCAAATCAATAAAAGTCATAATTATGGAGTCTACAGATAACCTAAAACATGTCTTTTTGGATCACATGCTGGAATAACAGATTTTTTTTTTTTTTTTTTAGTTTTTCTTTGGTAAATATTCAGATGAAATGATGTCTCAAGCTCTAATAAAAATACACAGAAAACTAGGAAAAATACACAGGAAAGTACTAAAAATGCACAGAAAACAGAAAAATGCACAGAAAACCAATCAAACAGCATGGAAAATTAGGAAAAATACACAGAAAAACAGTAGAAATACACAGAAAATGAGGAGAAATACATGGAAAACTAGAAAAATACACAGAAAACTAGGAAACATACACAGAAAACTAGGAAACATGCACATAAAACTAGGAAACGCACAGAAAAGCAGTGATAATACATATAATACAGAGAAAATACACAGAAAAGAAGTAAAAATGAACAAAAAAACCAACAAAATACACAAAAAAGCAGCAAAAATACACAGAAAAACAATAAAATTACACAAAATATCAGGAAAATAACACAGAAAACCTGTAAAAATACATAGAAAATATCAGAAGTTGTTTTTTTCAAATTTTAGCAGTATATATGTTATATTCTTGACTGTAAAACCACCATTCCACGTGTTTCTAACAACAAAACAGGTAAAACCATATAACTAAACTGTAGTTGCAACATAAATGTAAATATAATATCAGTATCCTTTGGAATTCAGGGCTGAAAGTATTTCATCGTGACGTATTTCCTATGACTTGTGAGGAGTCGAACAAAATGGCATTTATCATTTATCCCTGCAGCTTTCTAAAAACCAGACTTTTAAATAAATAATTTACAACATTTGTTTTCCAGACTGACTGGAGGTAAACACAGAAACCTGCCACCTGGAACGTCCATTTTGCTGAATGCACCATGTGTGGACGAATATGGAGGGAGATTAGGTTAAGGGATGTTGGCAACATGATATTTACTTTTCAGTCCAAAAATACCTTCGTAGGTGTGTTTTGTTTTGTAGACTTGCAGCCGAGGCTTCATGTTTCTCAGTTATTTCAGGGACAGCAGCGTTAAAGTTTAAACTGCAGCTCTGTAACTAGTTGTGTTTTTGTGGTCGTCGGCGTCACCAAAAATGTGCGACTTTAGTTTTCATTAGAGTCTGGACGTCTATCGGCTGAGCTCATTAACACACACACACACACACACACACACACAGTTTAGGCGGCCCATTGTTTTGCTGGTATAATTGTGTAGCTGTTGTGTTGCATTTTCAATTTAAAACAAAAACAAAACCGGGCGAGTCGGATGAATAATTCATCTGCCATCTGTGTGTACGTGTGTGTGTTAATCCCTTCAGTTTTGCTGCTGATTTTCTTCGTCAAGCGTGAGAGAGTAATTAATCAGATCTGAAATGAGATTCTGGAATTAAAACCAGCCAGTGTGTGTATGTGTGTGTGTTATGATGTGTTGTGTTGTGCTGGTGTGTGCGTTTCACCAGTTTAACCTTAATGAATTCTGACAGGCAAATTATATGAGCTTCCTCCTCCTCATCGGTTCTCTGCTGAATCTCCTCGCTCTCTTTTCCAACACTTTCTTTGTCTCCTACCTTCTCACGCTTTTTCCTGGTTTTCTTTTGTTTTTGACAAAGGTTAGCGAGTCAACGTGGGTTTTATTTACATTGTTTCCTGTTTATTTTCGGTGAAATGTCGCTGTAATTACCCGCATTATGACACATATGACATGGAAGGTGCGTTTGACCCGTTTCACCTCCCGTCACAGATTCCCTCCAGTTTGCTGTGAAACAACATCCGGCTTCTTAGACTCGCCGTTTACAGTCTGAATCACTTCCAGCCACAAGCTATTTGCACCTGTGTTATCAGCGGTGTGAGGTGAAGACACACAACATTCTCTCTCTCACACACACACACACACACACCCACACACACACACACACACACACACACACACTCTATTGCCTGGGTGTTAGATCAGTGTATTGAGGTGTGAAATGACTTTATATTGGAGGACATTCATTTATCCGTCATGCCAACATGCAAATGACGGCGTCTTGATTGAAACAAGTGAAAATAAACAAAGATGAAATACACAAAGTTCTCCCCCCCGCCACCTCATTACGATTACACTGCTGGTTAATGCATGAAGGATGCCTGTTAGCTGGTCCCAGAGCAACGTGAAAACACCACAGCGATAAACGGAATAACATTATTTCAGGATTGATGCTGACTTCTACTGTCTCAGTCACACTGCACAATATTAGAGCTAAATTATTCCTCCAGAGAATCCTGGAAAAAACTGTTGTTCTCAGGATTCTGTTGGTGCAGATGAAAATGTTTTGCCCTGAATTTGGATTCGACTCAAGAATTTTTGGTGTAGAAAAGAGACTTGACACAGGACTTGTTAGTATTGACAAGACTTGCCTCAAGAGTTGTTGGTTCGGATGTTCGACTTGATACTTGACACCTGACTTGATTTTATACATCACTCAATACTTGTTGATCTTCACATAGTCTTTGGTCTTGATGTGGGACCTGACTTGGGATGTGTAAGTTTGTACATAGAACTTTACACAGGACTTGTTGGTCTTGTCTTAGACTTGACTCATTTGGCACTGGACTTGTTGACCTGGACTTTTCTCTGGACTTGCCTATCTTGACTTGGGAATTCTTGGTCCTGACATAAGATTGAGGTCAAAATTTCTTGATGTTGACATGGGACTTTACTTGCCACAATCTGGTCTGGATGTAGGACCTGGCTTTGGATTTATTAGACCAAAAATGGAAGCTGACACTGGACTTGTTGACTTGGCACTTCTTGGTCTAGACATGGGACTTGATGCAGGACTTGATAATATCAACATAATACTTCACTCAAAACTTGTTGGTTTGGATGTTCAACTTGATACATGACTCATTAGTCCTGAACTGGACTGGACACCTGACTTGATTTGACAAGTCACTCAATACTTGTTAGTCTTCACATGGGACTTGGGCCTGATTTGGGATTTGTAAGTTTGTACATAGAACTTGACACAGGACTTGTTCGTCTTGACATAGGCTTGATTCTGAAACTTTGCATTGAACTCGTCCCTTGACTTGCCTGTCTTGACTTGGAAATTGTGATTTGAGACTTTTAGTTTTGGTTAAGAACTTAACACAGCGTTTGTCTGTGGCATTTGTGGTCTTTATACAAAATTTGCTAGTTTGATGTGAGACTTGACATGGGACTTGTTGGCTTTGCCATGGGACTAGAATTGAGACTTGTTGGTCTTGAGATGAGACTTGAATCTGCACTTTCCTGTCTTGACTTGGGACTTGAACTTGGTGGTTTAAATGTTAAACTTGACACGGGAGTTGCTGGTTTCGACTTAAGGTTTGACTTGGAACTCGGTCTTGAATAAGAATCTGACTCAGGAGTTGTTTAAATCTACTTTGGAACTTCATTAGACTTGCTCAGCTTGACCTGACTGATTAAATCTGGCTCAGGACTTGTTGGTCTTAACTTGGGACGTTCCGGTCCTGACTTGCACTAGACTCCGGATTGACTATGGTTTAAAAAGTTAACACAATATTTGTTAGTTTTGATTGAGGACTTGACACAAAACTTGCTGGCCTTGATGTAGGACTTGACATGGGACTTGTTTGTTTTGCTATAGGACAGGAATTAAGACTTGAGATGAGACTTGACTCCGGACTTGCCTGTCTTGACTTAGGACTTGAACTTGTGGGTTTAAATGGAATTTGACACAGGAGTTGCTAGTTTCAACTTAAGGTTTGACTTGGAACTCGTGGGTCTTGATTAAGAATCTGACTCAGGAGTTGTTTAAATCTACTTTGGAACTTCATGAGACTTGTCCAGCTTGACCTGACTGATTAGAACTGACTCAAGACTTGTTGGCCTTGACTTAGGACTTGCTGTTCTTGAGTTAGAGCTTAATTGTATCTGAACTTTCCCATTGTGACTTGTAATTAATCTGTTTTGACATTGGAATTGGAGCTGACTTGTTGTTGTCAGCTCTACAGTGATATTCGATTAAAACGTGTCACAGACTCAGAATTACAGAAGCAGGAATAGTTTTTGTCATCACGATCATTTCTGACGGCAAACATTCCCAACAAATCACCGCCAAACACGATCACCCCACATGCTGCTGTCATGAAAACTAGATTTTGTTCATGTTAACAAATCGTACAGCAGAAACTCTCCCAGTCTGCGCTCTAATTGGAATTCTTCTGCGTTTTTTATTTATTTTTTGCAGTGCAATTAAAATAAAACTGAGCACTTTTCTACGCTGTGCGACAGTGAAACGTGTCACATCGATTCACAATCCAAGAATAGTGTCTGTTTAATTTCCGTGTGGAAACTGGGCTAATTGGCTGTCAGTTAGCGAACAGAGAGCTGTCAAATCCACTTCCTACTCATTTTAGGGAGATTAGCAGGCAGCATGTTCGTACTGCAGCGGGGAGGAAACAACACACACAGCTGATGCTCTAATCCAGCATGATTCAGGGAAACGCTGAAGGAAAAATAGATTTTAAAATTAAGGTGGGAAATTAAAATAACTGGGCAGGCGTTTCTACCTGATGGTTACAGATGTCAGTGTAGCTGGATTTAAAAGGTACAACTGGGGGTTTAAAGAATGGTAACACCTATATTATTGCAAAAGTGAAATCATCTTCCATCCTCCAATCTACCTTCATGGCCAAATTCCCTGAAAGTCAATGGGCTCTTTAGATTTCAGTTGGATTTTAAGGCATGAAATTGTACTAAGACAGCAGTTCTTATAGATATGCAACAGCCAACTATTGCCAAAATGGTCATGTACAAAAATCTCCAAACATTAAAGTCCATGTACAGTATATTATGGAAGTCTTGAGTTCTCCGTGACTCCTATAAATGAATTATAGGTCCTCTGGAAATATGAAAAAATCTGCTGGGTCAAAAATATACGGTAATGCATGGTGGTGGCAGTATTATACTCTAGGTTAGTATTTTGCTAATATTTGTTAAAAATTTATCCATTTCCACCTCAGTTAGGTTCTTTTGGTTTCAATCTTGTTTTATCTTTGAACCTCTTCTTGACAGAATTGGTTCAGTTCAACTAAATTTGTTGTCTTTCTGACTCAGACTTGTTTCTTCATCAGTCCACAGGTTCTTGATGGGTCTAAGTCAGGACTTTGGGGAGTCCAGTCTAGAACCTTCATTCCAGCCTGATGGAACCATTTCTTTATCACGTCTGATGTGTGTTTGGACTCATTGTCTTGTTGAAACATCCAACTGTGTCCAAGATCAACCTTCTGCTGATGGTTTTAGGTTTTCCTGAAGAATGTGGAGGTGATCCTCCTTCTTCATTATTCCATTTACTTTGTGTAAAGCTCCAGTTCCACAGAGTATGATACTGCCACCACCATGCTTGATGGTAGGTTTGGTGTTCTTGGGGTTAGAAAAAAAATCCCCACCCAAGACAGTCAGAAACCGGTCCTCTGCCAGTCCTTAAAAGGTCTAAAACCAGGACCAAACTCAAGCCTAAACCAATCAGAATACAGTCTGAAACCAGTCCAAAACTAAAACAGAAACTAGTTTTAGAAACAGTCTGAAACCTAAACAAAGTCAAAAACCCAGTACCAGTAGTAAAATCGGGACCAAAACCAGATTTAAACTACTCCTAAAAAAAAGTCCAAGACCCGTCCATGGTAGTCTGAAACCAGTCCTCATCCAGGATCAGATCCAGAGTAAAATAAATCCTAAACCAACTTTGAATCACATCCAAAACCAGGAGAACCAAGAATCCAAACATAAACCGAGAAAGTCCCAAACCAGTTCAACATACAGTCTGAAACCAGTCCAAAAGCACTTCTACAAAGCCCCAGAGCATGATGCTGCCACCTCCTTGCTTGATGGTAGGTTTAGTGTTCTTGGGGTTAAAGGCCTCACCTTCTCTCCTCCAAACATATTTAATTGAACAGAATTTTAGACTGGTCTTATTGTCTCTCTGCTTTCCAGTTCACTTATGGAGCACCTCAAGGCTTAGTCCTTGGCCCTTTACTATTCTCTGTTTAAATGTTATGTCCAATCTTTCAGCAGTAATCCATCATATGCTTGACAGTAAATATAATCCTCACACACAGATGCTAAAAACAGGTTTAGGTGACGTCTGTTGTTGAATCTTGCTTCTTGCACCTTTGTAGTAATTTAAAAATTGGAATTTTGTACTGGTTAGAATCCTGTATTCCTGTCTAGTCAAGAACGCAGCAGCAAAACTACTCTCTAAATCCAGTAAAAGAATCTACATAATGCCTATTTTATGATCCCCTTACTGCCTGCTGTGTGTTCTACAACTGATTTTACATTTTTAATGATTACCTTTAAGGCACACTTGAGGTTTGCTCCTGGTTACATACCCAACACGTTAATTCCTTACAAGCCTTAATGGAGGCTTTTATACATTTCATGGTAATTAAATGCATTTTATTTAACTTTTCATGTCATTGTAAAAAGTTTTTAAAAATATTTTGTAAGTAGTAGTATTGCTATTAAAAATTAACCAGAAATTAAAGGAGGTCAGAGGACACAATGAAGATAAAGACAATTGCATTTATATACATTACTTGTCAAAAGTTTGGACACACCTTCTCATTCAATGCTTTTTATTTATTTGTATTATTTTCTACATTGTAGATAAATACTGAAATTTAACACTTTTGTTTGTAACATAATTCCATATGTATTCTTTTACAGTTTTGATGTCTTCAGTATTAATCTACAATGTAGAAAATAAATAAATAAAAACCATTGAATGAGAAGTTGTGGCCAAACTTTTGACTGGTAGTGTATATATACTGCCGTTCAAAAGTTTGGGGTCACTTAGAAATGTCCTTATTTTTGAAAGAAAATCGGCTTTTTTCAATGAAGATAACATTAAATGAATGATAAATCCAGTCTAGACATTGTTAATGTGGTAAATGACTATTGTAGCTGGAAACAGCTGGTTTTTAATGGAATATCTCCATAGGGGTACAGAGGAACATTTCCAGCAACCATCACTCTGTGTTCTAATGCTACATTGTGTTAGCTGATGGTGTTGAAAGGCTCATTGATAATTAGAAAGCCCTTGTGCAATTATGTTAGCACATGAATAAAAGTGTGAATTTTCATGGAAAACACATCTGCCTGGGTGACCCTAAACTTTTCAACGGTAGTCTATACATTTACTGCATCAAAGTATGGCAGATAACGCATTACCTGGACATAATGACGGTCCAGCTAATGCATCAATTTTGCCTCTATTATCATACATTTCTGCTGTGTTATAGGTAAAAGCCCTTCATCAGCCCTCCATATCTACAGGATTACATCCAGCAGATATTCAGTGGACCTTGTTCAGGTACTTTGAAGGTAAATGCTCAGCCGTCGTTGCTACCAACAACCACAACATGCAGGAAGAGACAGTATTTACCCAGTAAACATGCGTCATCACCACCTACGAGACAAACAGCAATATACTTCCAGCATCAGTTTTAATTAAAAGGAAACCGTATGAGTTCAAGCATTGGAGATGAAAAGAGTGTCCAGTCCAATTAACAGCAACGTAAAGTCAATCTATTTTCTCAGTGCTGGTGAGATACTTGAGCTGATGGATACATGGAACTAATTTGGTTGAAGTGACAACCAGGTTAGACAGCTGCAGCTTCAAAAATGCATGAAAGCACATGACAAAACCAAAATATGACAGATGAAAATGAGCTAAAAGTGTCTTTAGTTTGAATAACACTCATAAAGTTTCATCTAAACACTAAACTAAATCAAAGTCAGGTGTCAGATGAAGCAGTGGTGTGTGGACGGTAATTGAAGAGCCGCTCTGTTCCAGTGTTTAGCCTCCATCCAGAGTGGACTGAATGAAATCCGCCACTGGAAGCGTGTCATCGATGATGTGATATGTGGACAGACCGTCAGATTAATTTCCTGCCTGATAAAATGCTAATTAGCTGCCACACAGACAGCAGAGTCCCCCTCTGTTTATCACAACCACAGCAGCAGAATATTAAAGAACATCTTCACCACAGTTTTTCTTCCTTCTCTCTCCTTTGGGAGCGTTTGTGCTGTATTCATTCTTCAGGTCATTATTGTCCAAGGCTGGGTCTGTTATGGTGGCCCCTGTGGACCAAGAAGAAAGAAATGTTAAAGGAAACATGCTCCAAATACAAAAATGCTTGGGATGCCCAGACACATACTAGCTCGGGCTCTTAGCATTCAGTCCTTTAGTGCCACAAAACCACGTTTAAACTCATTATAGTAAATTACTTTCAACATAGATTGACACAAAATTGAGTTTATTCATTCTTCAATTTAAAAAACCAACCCATTAAACTGCATGCAAAGCCTAAAATATTGTGCATGTTGCATTAACATTTCAATTATTTAGTGTTCACCATTGGTTTTAATGGCAAAAAGAAAAGGCTAGCAGGTTAGCTAGCCAAAACTGTATATCATTATTTAAGAGAAGTGCAGAAAGTTCACATTCTCGTCACATAGATTCTGTTTTTATGAATTACTTTAAGATGTATTTTAGCACTCTAGTCTTACTTATATGCTAGTCACAAAGCACAACAAGCTAAAACTCAGGTTAGCTTACTTTAGGGCTAACCACTGATGTAAAAGCCGTTTCAAATTGGGAATTTTTGAAGAGAAGAGAATTTCTGTACTTAAATATATAATAAAAATATGTATTAAAAAGAAATTTATAAATTTGAGACCCCACAAAATTAAAATGTAGGGGAAAAAATATGTGAAATGGGCACTACAATAGTATTTTGACTAGTCTTGGAGGGTTTTATGTCCATCTAAAAAAAAAAATACAAATTGGTCGTAATATCACAAAATGGAGAGCAGCTAAGCTAGATTCAATTTAACAATAACAAAAATGGATTTAACACTGGTTTTGACACTGAGGAAGTCAAATTTATAAAACAAACATCATGCTGTACTTACCAAGTCTTGAAACTAGGAGCTGAGACCATCAGCTCACTGGGAAAATGTTTAGGGAGGTGATACATCAAATGTGAAGTCGGGTCATTTTCTCATAGACGTCTTTATAATCAGACTTCTGGTTGCAGCCGGAGGAGGCGCCCCCTGCTGGTTAAGGCGCTTCTGTATTTGCTTCACTTTTCAGGTGCAGAAGCCACATTCTTCTTTTGTACACAGTCACAGAGACCAAGAAATCTAAAAACTAATTTGTGGTGTGAAGAACCAGTGCAGAGCAGAGTAGATGAGCTAACTTTATGTTATATCACCGTAAAGTTTTCTCTCACGCATCAGGATGTAATACATCTAGTACTGACAACTGACCAACCATAGAAGAAGCTAACGTGTACGGATCATCCAGTATCAGACTGACTGGATCCAAACTGTACATCAAAGATGGACGTTGCCTCCAGGTCCAGAAAAGTAAAGTCAATGCCGAAGTGCATTAACCTTGCATTCTTTCTAACAGCCAGTAGGGGGCGACTGCTCTGGCTACAAACAGAAGCTGATTGTTTAAGAAAATTACACTAATTCTTCTTTGATTTTTTACCTTATTAAAGATGTTCCTAATGAGTTTATGATCTCAATCACTAGTTTTAAGTTTCCTGGTGTTCATTTAGTGGATTATGGTCCCATTTAGAGGAAAATAAACGTTAAAGCAGACTGTTTGAAGGCGGAGCTACATTGAGATAACCAGATTACTATGGCGTACTATAACAAGTTCTTAGCTCAACCTCTCACCACGAAGCTACATTGGCTATATCCATCTTTCATGTACAGGCTCACATGCTAATGTCAACATACAAAACAAAAACACATTTGGTTCCAAATATTTTAGTATTAAAGCTACTTTCAACACCTGTTATAGAAATGGAGTTTAGCAATTTCCATGCCATCTCTTAGATTAGTTTAGCTTAACTATTCCAATGCAATTAAAAAAAACAGAATTTCACAGGGAAGTGAACAGATTGTGTTGGGGAGATTAGAAAACTATTCTACATTTATACAATTTAAGGATACAGCTATACAATGTGTGTATTTTGAAATATATGTGAGAAAAACAATTGTCTTTTTTTTAGGTTTATTTCATTTTTAAACAATTTATTGTAACAGTTAAGACATAAGTCAATACATATTACTAAAACTTGGGATATAAGGGTTATATTGATCTAAAGTAAATAAAAATACTCCAAAAAATTTCACTACAGTATGTAAAAAAGTAAGAATATGTCCTGGCAGACTGGCACTTGTCTTAAAGAGCTGCGGAAAAAGAAACACACCGATATGACTTCCAAGACTACATGTACACACATATAGAAAACTGGAAGTGCTGTTTAATGAATGTGCAACAGCAGACTTGCTCTAAGATGCTACTGACGGTAGCAGCTGAGATCCACGTATCTGCTGGTCCTACTCTACGTGAACATTTCTGAATCAGCACGTACACCTGGTCCTCGTTCATAAATTTCAATCACTGTGGAACCGGCTGTACGTGCACGAGCCTCATTTCCACCCCAGCCAAGAAGAAACACCCTTTAACATCTGTTTGCAGCCCAGACCTGCTCCAGCACTCGTTAGACTCGAGAGTGAGACGAATAGCAACGACAAAGTTCATCCAACTGTGTTGCATCAGTGAGAACAGCTGTCTGCGTGAACAACCCCCACCATGTGGCTGTTTATATCGCCGGTAAACCGTCATCATGACAGAATCTCAATCATCATTAATAACCAGCCATTCGTTTACAGCACTCATATTGAAACTGACAAATTAGGATACTTAACCGGTGAAGACTTAATGAACAGATCACTGAAATGTGGGAAATAATGGCTGGAATGTACATAAAAAAGAACTATGATACTAAATTATCCGATCACAGTGGTTTGTGGAGTTAAAAATATAACACAGAAAAAACAGCAAAACACCTAAATAATGTGTCACTAAAAGATTATCTTAGTACACAAAAGACATGGACTTAAATGTTGACTGCATTATTTCTAAGTTGAAAAGTAGAGTTTTTCCTCTTATGAACGGCCAAAAACAAATCGAACTTTCTCAGTTTTGGATCTATCGGCTGCATCTATGTCTACGTCATGGATCCACGTGGAAAATATTGAACAGAGGAACTGAAGAATCTGATGAAGACTTCATAAAGATGGAAAAAGATCCAGGAAGATCAACTAAAAATCATTTAAACACACAGTGGCTGCAGCAATCAGGAGGTATAGAGGGAGTCATAGTACCACTAATCAGGGCTGCAGTGGTCGTCCTCCTAGAATGATGCCACGGACAGTGAACTACTTTCACAATCTAGCTGTGAAAAACAGATAACAGCTGCTTTCAGATTCAGATTCAGAAAACTTTATTTGTCCCCGGGGGCAATTAAAAAGGCACGTAGAGCAGGCAGTGCAACAATGACATAATATTTAAGAAATAGGGATAAATATATATACAAATCTATAGCAAGTAATATAGGAATAAAAATAAAAAAGAGAGAAATAAGACAAAAAACACACAGCTTGGAAACATATTAGTGCAAATACGAATGAAGGCTTTGGCCTTGGCACAGAGGTTATGGATGGAAAAAATGATTCTTTGGGTGAAATAAAAGCCTTTTTTAAAAAAAAAAAGTCACATGACTCTTCTTCAGCACAGAATTGAAAACCGTGTTGTTAAAACAGAGCTATGAGGAAGATAAAAGAGAATGCAAAAATATCAATGCATCTGTTTATTTTAACATGACAAACGGTGCGTTAGAGCTCCGAAACTTTATTTAAATGATATTAAAGAAATGCATTTGGGTCTGACACTGTCCCATAAGGAAGCATATCAGTTTTTGGCCAAATCAAAGTGAAATTAATGTTATTGATTGAAATAAATACCAACAGACTGATCGGTTTTCTGATCTGCTTTATATCAGCTGCAGTGTAAAATGCAGCAAAGTAGGACCAAGCATAAAAACATCATCTGTTTTGTTTTTTATCGCATCAACAGATGATGAATGCATGTGGGTTTCCATGGCAACATGATTCATACGGTTTCTGCTGACGGCTTCATTCAGTGGAATTAGTGACAACAGGTTTACCAATAAAACCTGCACTACAAGTATAGAGCAACTTTAAGTAAAAATATTAACTTTAACCAACATGGAGCAACTTTAACTCATTTAGAGCAACTTTAACTCATTTAGAGCAACTTTAACTCATTTAGAGCAACTTTAACTCATTTAGAGCAACTTTAACTCATTTAGAGCAACTTTAACTCATTTAGAGCAACTTTAACTCAACTTTAACTCATTTAGAGCAACTTTAACTCAACTTTAACTCATTTAGAGCAACTTAAACTAATTTTTGAGCAACCTTAGCTAATGTAGAGCAACTTTAATTCATGTACACATGTGGGAGAAAAAGTGATTTATGGAGATTATATTGTAACATAAAAGTCAGAAAATCAGTTTGTGAATTAATTTGGGATCTTTGTGCTCTTTGCTTTGATATTTTTACTCTTTTCTCGATTCATTTTCTCCAAACTCAGATGAACTGAGAGCAGATGTTGCTCAACCTCGGAATTCCTCAGAAAAACTGCAGCTCAGCCTTAAAAGAAAGTTTCACATCCAGATGTCTGACGAGAAATTAAATCTTTTTCATAAACAGCTTCCCTCAGTTCCTCTTTTATGTTCCCTGAAACAATTCACTTTCCCCAAAAGCTATTTTTTTAGTTTTGTTTGAAGAACCATGTTGAAACTCCAGAACTCTACTTGGGTCAGATTATCTACCAATAATTTAGTTTTAGAGTTACAACCTATCAAATGTGCTCAATCAGTTGTCAACAAAAAAGTTTAAACTGTGACTTTACTGGATTTTCTAGATAATATTTAGTAAAATCACAGAAAAAAACTATCACTTTATGTGTTAATAGCAGAAAAAAGTATGTTTTCATGACTTCCCTGTTCACATTTCAACTCACCCTCAGTCAGATTATTTGATCTCCTTGTCCAGTGTTGCAGTATTCCATAAATTCTGAATCAGTGAAATGATGACAAAAAACAGTGGAAGACTTTCAGGCTTTTATCTTTAATAATTTCTGAGATATTGCTGTTCAAGCACAAGCTGAAATTATACAACAATTTATTAAAATTTCTCCTTAGAAAGTATTTGATACGTCAAGCTTATATTTCACAAATGTAATTGAAAATATTTATAAATTCTTTTATGAGGAAATGAGGCCAAGCAGAGATATTCAAGCAGAAACTGTCGGTGGTTTGATCTCGGTGATGTCACTCTTTCAGCTCTTCGACTGTGGTGACGGCAGCTGAATGATCTGTCGTGGTTCTTTGGCGCATGTTGTAAGAAGCAAACGCATACAGGAGTGGATTCAGGCAACTGTTCACAAATGTTACAGCGACGGTAATTCCAAAGGCTTTGTGGAAAAAGTCCCACAAATCCCTGATGTTGAGAGAAACGGCAGCGATGCCGAGGACATTCAGGGTGTGATACGGCACCCACAGGATAAACGAGGTCACGATGATGCTGGTGACCAGTCGGTTTGTCTGCCGCTTCACCTTTCTGCTGATGTGGATGTAAGCAAACACCATGACAAAAAGCAGAATGAATCCCACCACGGATTCGGTCAGCAGTGCAGCCACACTGTTAGCACTGGGGGAATAGAGACGCGTACATTCTGACCAGTTCTGATATACGAACAGCTTCTGAAACACGTATGAAGGGATGGACAGCACCGCTGCAACCAGCCACACCACAACCAGCAGCCTCTTCCCTCCAAGATGTTGGCACTTCGTCGGGCTCACAACCATCAGGTAGCGCTGGACGCTCACCATCGTCACACTCAGCTGGCTGCCGTAAACGCTGCAGTATGACAGGAAGATGACCACCTTGCAGGCTTCCAGGCCGAAGGTCCAGCTGTACAGCAAACTGTAAATCCACAGCGGGAGGGTGAGCAGGCAGAGCAGGTCTGAAAAAGCCAGATTCAGCATCAAACTGTAGCTCATTCCGGACAGATGCTGCCATTTGTGTCTGAGAAGAACCACGGCGATGTTTCCAGGAACTCCCAGCACGAAGCAGATGGACAGCAGCACTGCAGGGACCACATCAGGTGGAAATCCAGGAGACGAGGAGGTCGATTCAGCCACGGTGAAGTTGAGCTGCTCCATGCTGCAGGGTTGTTGGTAACGTTCAGCACTGAGGAAGGGATGTTGGTAACTATAAGTGGTGAGTGAGAGGGGAGGGGAGTGTCGCTTTGATTCAGTCAAAGAGGAACAGAAGACAAACGCTGACACTGACATATTTCATCATTGCTGCTTGACACTGAGGCATGTATTTCTGTTTCATACACAGTATTAAATCTCTACGGACGGAGGACAAGGAAAAAAACTTGCTGCTGCTCAGAACTAAACTTCCTGATGAAATTTCATAGTTTAGTTTGCTAAAGAACATTAAAAGAAGCCTGATGGATGTTGGAGAACATTCTTTGGTTAGATGAAGATCAATGAGTTGAGCTCAGATGGAGTCCAGGAAGTGTGAACCTGACCAGGACTACCACAGTGGATGCATAGTCCTGACAGTGAAGAACGCAGGAGGGAGTATCATGATACGGGGCTGCATGAGTGCAAAAAGTGTTCTAGGAAGATCACTGAGTAAATGAAAATCAGTGAAACAGTTCTAATAGTAATCAGGAGCCATAGTACCACTAATCAGGGCTGCATTGGTCGTCCTAGTAAAATAATACCACGGACAATGCTCTACTTGGACATGGTGGCTCGACCAAAGCTGCTTCAGACTTGGTACGGGAGTTATCAATGGAAAAAAAAAAACTTTCTTTGAAGCTCAGAGAGTGTGAAGGACACTTCAGAACATCAATCACTGTAGATGGAGGTCAAAAACCAGAAAACAAAACCTTGTTACTGTCCAGAACTGCAGATGAAAGTGTGCTAAAGGACACAAGAAAAGAAGCCTGATGAATTTTGGGAGAACATTCTTTAGTCAAATGAAGATAATTCTGTTGGGTTCAGATGGAGTCCAGATGTTTGGTGTGAACCTGACCAGGACTACCACAGTGGATGATAGTCCTGACAGTGAAGAACAGAGGAGAGAGTGAGATGATACAGGTTGTGGAGATGCTATTTATAGATGAATCTCTGAGAATAAAACAAAATACTCTGAAGAAGAGGAATATTCCATCATGAGAACCATTGAAAGCACGAATCCACATAGTAGAACAAACTATGAGCTGGACAAGTACGTATGTGGCCTGACTTGAATCCAATAAAACAGTTATTTGGATAAGAAACGTAGAGAAACTCAACCCATAAAGCAAAGAACAACACTGGTATCCTTCATGCTGAGGAAGGATTGGGTTTGTCATAACATTTAAAGTTTGAAAGTAAAGATTTGCTTGCCAGTAATGATTTCCTTCTTGTTTGTGCTTTAATATCTGTAGCTTTTCTGGAACTGGAGCTAGTTTCTCTCTCGTTTGTGCTTCGTCTTTGGATGCTACATTTATTGACAGTCCGGTAGTGCCGACGCCAGCCAGTGTTTTACCCAGCAGGTAACATGTTGCTGCTTCAGACAGCAGGTGGTGAAGGCAGCGTCCTCCGACAGACGCTGATCAATAACTGTGCTGTCGGCAGCTGAATTTATGAGCTTCCATCTGTGCCACAAACAGGCCGAGTGTACGTCTATTACGCTCTACTGTCCTTATCTGCTCAGCCTGACAAACAGCTTGTAGCTCTGTTTGTGCTGCCGCTGCGTCCCGACTGTCTTTCTTCCTGCTAACGCTACAGACAGAACAGCGTGGAAAATCCTGCTTTCTACTCACTTTCTAAACCTCGGATTGAACTTTTTTTCTCTCTGGTAAGTCTGTCTATCAGTACAAGGGACCCGATCTGCCACATCTGTCATTTTATGTTGTTGTGTGATAAAAAAAAAAATCCATCATGACCCTTTTAACAAGTTTCCAAGTCTACAAAGTTCATCCAGACTCTTGCAATGATCCTGAAGAAGCTCCTAGAGTTAAACCATTCAGGAAGTATAAAAATAACCATTTTCATCTCATTGCAAGATGATGTGTTTTTCTTGAAATCAGGTTTTTAATCCTTCTTGAATGGTAAAAGGACCAGTTAACAGTCCTCTAGTGGAGGTTTTGACTTATGGGTTGTTTGTTTTCTTAAAGTTGTTCCAGCTAGAAAGTTGTGCAAAGTTCTTGTATTGTTTTAAGTGGAAAGTTTTCTTTTTTCCCCCAGAATGTTCTTCTTAAAGGCAGGATAAATTCCTCTAAAGACACTCGCCAACATCCTAAAAACATCCTCAGAACATTGCAGGCAGAATGTTCCACCTTTGTTAATATATCACAGTACAGCAATGTCTTTAAAAGAATGTTTTGTCATCTTGAAAACCTTTTTCGAACCTTTTTACTTCATTATTAATGTGAAAAGATCTTAAAGGAGAACGTTCTATAATGTGTTCCCTCGACAAACAGGCAAAATGTTCTAACTGTAATACATCCCATTAGAGGAATGTTCTAAAACGTTCTGTCGTCTGAGGCTTCAGTAACATCTGGAAAACACCTCTGAATGTTGGTTTGAGAATGTTCTACCTTTGCTGTCATGTAACACTGTAGGAATGTTCGAAAGGGTTTTCTAATCATCAATGAGCCTTTCAACACCATTAGCTAACACAATGTAGCATTAGAACACAGGAGTGATGGTTGCTGGAAATGTTCCTCTGTACCCCTATGGAGATATTCCATTAAAAATCAGCCGTTTCCAGCTAGAATAGTCATTTACCACATTAACAATGTCTAGACTGGATTTATCATTCATTTCATGGTATCTTCATTGAAAAAAAAACAGTTTTTCCTTCCTTCAAAAATAAGGACATTTCTGAGTGACACCAAACTTTTGAATGGTAACGTATATGAATTAAAGTTGCTTTACATTAGTTAAAGTTGATATTATTAGTTGAAGTCTCTCTATAATAAAGTTGCTCCATATTAGGTAAAGTTGCTCTAAATCAGTTAAAGTTGCTCCATTTTAGTTGAAGTTGAAATAAAATGCTTTTCTTTCAAAAATAAGGACATTTCTAAGTGACCCCAAACTTTTGAACAGTAATGTAAGATTAAAATGTTTTCTTTTTAAAAAAACATGATTAGAACTTACAGGTAACGTTAGCCAACCTTGGGGGAACATTCCCTGCTTGCCGGGCTATCAAGTGTTTTTAATCCGTTTGTAAGTCAGCATTAAAAGTGTTTGATTTGTCAAGTTTAACCTACAATAGTTTCTGGAACTTCCTGTTCCTGGTGCCACAGAGAAAATAATTTATGATGACTGGAAACAATTTCATAAAGTCTCCTGGGAATAACTGGCAACACAGAACTATATCTACAAAGAGACTGGATTTGGGAATCAAAAGAGGAGGGAAAACAGACAAACGGTAAAAACCCATGCAACAAGCGAGGAAAGACTTCAAAAAAACTACAGGAAGTAATTGATAAGGAATGTGTAAAGTAGGCTGTAGTGATGAAAACAACACAAAATGTCAGAGAAAACTATTTAGTTGACTATAGATAGGTTTACAAAACTTATTTTTATGCACAACTTGAAGTACTGCATTAGAAACAGTCAATAGAAACTGCAAAATTAGAATAAAAAACTTGTCAAATTTGACACTTTCAGCGTGTAGGTTGCAACTCTGAGGTTGTAGTTGAGATAAAAGGATAAATCTGTGAACTAAATGGCGGGTCTAGTCAGAATAACGATCATATGATGCGTGTTTTTAGTGGAAACCTTCCTGGTCCAATCGTCGCAGCTTCAACTCTACATTTCCTTGTACTTTCCACCTCTGTCCTCTGTGAAGATCTCCCTCAGCTGCCTCCTTCAGCCCAACACTTAATGAAACCCTGAAACTGTTCCCCTTTGAGTTCTGCTCTTGGGTCCGCAAACCTGAACGAATCCGGTAATAAACTGGTTAGAGGAGCTCCAGAGGGCCAGATGTTCTGTCCGACACGCCGCCTCCTCGCCGTGATGTATTTATCCACCTCATATGAATCTAAATCACATTTCAGCTTCTGATTGAACAGATAAATCCTTCGATGTTGCTGCAGAATGACTTGCATTTCACTCCGGACAAAAAGCAGGTTTTTACACCTCAAGTCTGTTTTCTTTTCCTGTATAACTACAGATAGTCCACCTGAATGCTTCCTGTGTAGACTCGAGTTGGTGTAAGACTCAGAGCTAATATAAATCTGATTAAGGTCTTTGTATTTCTAATCCCTTGAAATGTCTCATGCTGTTATTTAAATGATCCTTCTAACAAGTGCTGTTTGCATCGAAATCCTGCATCGTAGCAGCACGAAAACACTGTTTCACAAGGTTTTTACATTCAAAAACCATCTTCACGGGACACTTCCCGTCACTTTGCACACCCGTTACTTCTGCAAATGTGTATTTTTTATTTCCAGCATCGTCATGTGATCAGTTTTATACTTTATTAATACGAAGCAGCATCAACAGACCACCCACCTACGCTATGTGGGAGTTAAAACAAACGCACCCTGCAGAGAAAAACTCAGAATGCAACAGTGGAGATAGAAACCAAAGAAAATACAGAAAGTGCAAGTCATTTAGGAATTAAAGGAGATGCAGAAGGAAAAAAAAGACAGAATTGAATTCAGAAACAGCCTCTGAGATGTAGAAAAACTAAAAACAATGTTAAAACTTGCTATAAATTGACTTAAAACTACATTAATGCATTATTTTCAGTAACAGCTGCAAACACAGGAGTGAAGCTGTTGTATAATTTCCATCCCGATCAGAAGAAAAATACAAAAAGCGGTTTAATTTGTTGATGAAAACGTCTATAATTCCACATAAATCAGTAAACATTCGCTGTGTTTCGTCTGATTTTTGAGATGCTGGAGTTGCAGGTTTATCTTTCCATCATCAGAGTCAAAGGAATTCATCCTGAAAATAGTTCCAGACAAATGAACCGTTTCCTCCAGTTTGATAAAAGCCACAGCACCCCGTTATTTTGGGGGAAAACACTAAATAAGATTAAATTGTATATATTTGAGAAGTTTTTGAATATTCTTCAGAAGTGGGCTTAAGAAGAAAATACAAGCATAAAATCACTAAAGTTCTGCAGCAAAACCATGAATCCTGTTATTCATGTGGACGTTACGTTGAAATGCGCCATCCACAGCCTGTATATGAGGGGTGGACGTACCTACTGGTTTGTGGACCACTGTTTTGAAGCTCCTTGGCCGCCATTTTGGACTTTTATGGAGCCAAAAGTGACTATATTTGAAAAGGAAGGTAGATTAGACTAGATGTGGCAACTGAGCCATCCAAAACACCAAACTGCCCGAACTTCAAGGCCTTATTTCAATTTAATTCTGACAATATTTTAAGATGGACGATCAAAACACCCAGTAGAATTTACCTACAAAAAATAATTATGATGGCTTGTGGTAATTTATCGGCTTAGCTTTTCATGCAACTCAGTCTTCACTAGAATATGTTCCAAAACAACTAAAATCTACTCCAAAATATGCATTTTTTGTTGAAATAAACTAATTTGTGACCTATCAGTTGGTAGGAAAGGAGGCCAGTTTAAGAGATGGACAGAGTCCGAGTATAACAGTTGGAGGGCTGGTTGGTAGCATGAACCAGGAACCAATTCACTCAAGACTAGAGTCCATAATGGCATCGGAATTAAGCCTTGTTTTCTCTTGTTTACTTTCACTTGTCACTTCCTTTCTGGTTTGGTTTAGGCACCAAAACTACACATTAAAAGCTTGGTTAAGTTTAGACACCAACATTGCTCGGTTACAGTTCCAAAAAACATCACGGTTTGGGTTAAAATACGACTCAATACACAGTTCAAGCTTCTCCTCCGTTTTCTGGGTTACCGTGGTGATAAGTCCATCTAATGTATAATTGGTTGGCTGAAAAGGAGCAACAATAAAATAAAAGACACAAACCAGCAAAGTGTAAGAGAGAATGCACGTTAGTTGTATAAAACATAATTTTGTCGAGAGTGGGATGCTAAGGATTTTTCCAAAAGAGGATGGAAAACTGATAAAGGGTAGAAGTGAATGTGTATCTGCTGGAACCACCGCCTTGCAGGGCTCAGTGCTACTGAATCGTAAGGTTCTTCCACATCTTGACATCCATCTTGTTTATACAGTCTATGGTTCCACCCACCCAAACGCTGCTCTAGGTCCAGCACAACAATATTGGTCTGCTTGTGCTGTTTCGGCTGAATAGTGTAAATTGCAGTGCTCGTAGTTGCTTTTTGTTTCCTTCTCATTTTGCTTTTTCCCTCAAGTGTCGCTGCCTTTGTCCTTGTATTTGCTGCCTTCTCTCTGTTTGCTTCTGCTGACGTCACTGCTGTTGTATCACTGCTTAAACAGAGCAAACACCCCTGAAACTGTCCGACCGTCTGAGCTTTATTGCTCAGCTGTGGACGTGTCGAGTTTCTAAGTACCAACAGTGTGCTGGAGGGGAAATTGTGGGGGATTTAGGGTCACTGCTGAGCACTTTAACCAAATGAGCTTTCCTGTGTGAGGGCTTTAGTGTGTGAATGGGCTTCATAATGAGCTGCTGGGAGCTTCGGTCCTGAAAATCACAGAGCAAACAGTCATCATGGAGGGGAGTCCTCCAGTTAAACTCAGCACTGATACAGATTACAGCAGATAATGTGCAGAACGGCAGAATCTCTCTCTCTGAGAATCCAGATATCACCGCTGCCCCCTGCTGACCGCCGCTAACACTGCTGCATCCTGATGATCAACTCTGACTGCAACTGAATCTTTACCTCCAGAAATGACTTCAAGGGATCAATTTAGAGGATTTTATGAGCTCAAATTAGAGTCAGTAAGATTTCAAGTTTGCAAAACTACGTTCACAAAAAATTCTGACGTTTGGAGTCGCAGATCAACTTTGGAAAACCTATAATATCCTGTAATTCAAGTATTTGTATGCGTTGAACATATGATTGTGTGAGCACAATCTGTAAATACATAATGATAAACAAAAACATTATGACAAAATGAAAACTTTGAGAAAAAGTTCCCAAGTTGCAAAGTTACAAACTGACTATTTTTTACACCCAAATCTGATTGGACACTGACAATCTAATTCCAAAAGTAGAGTCAAACTGTCCAATCAGATGGCAGATTGTTATGTTGCCTTCATCTTCCAGCAAGTTTGCTAGAAGTGCAGACAGGGTTGGAAACAGAATAAACTGGCAAAAGAAAGGAGAAGATGCAAAAATATATAAAAACAAGACAAGACGTGAAAACAATGAGGCGATCAAAAGAGGAGGGAAAACAGTCAAAGGAAGGTAGTAAAAACACAAGCAACACATCAGTGAAAGTAGTTGATACTGAATAAGTCCAGTAGTGATGTTTTCTGAACCACGTCACAATAGTACAATATTCAACATATAGAAATATTTGATCACAAAAGTAGAAAAGAAAGTTATTTTTTGTTGAGCTTTCATAACTGACTGAGCAGGTTTGACAACTTGTAACACAAAAATTTAAATAGTTGTATATAGTCTGATCCAAATAGAGTTCCGGAGTTCAAAATAGGCAAATGATTTAAGATATTTGGACACTACTTTGTATTCTGGACCAACAGCGTGAACTGTTCCTATAAGTATTATATGAAAAAAAAAACATACAGAAAGGAATATTAGCACAGAAACTAATAGATCTGTCAATATAAACTTTTACATATTCCAGTTTCAGGCCAACCCAAAATGGTCGAACAGAAGACTCCTGATGATTTGAGATGGAAAAAACCCTAAATGATGAAGCTCCATCTCATTCTTAAGACCTTTGTATACCATGTTGACCTAACAAAGCACAAAAACTGCAGGTTTTGTTGTGATTTTTAGAGTTTCCAGAAGCAGAATTGGAGGCAGAACCTTCAGTTATCAGCTCCTGTGATGTGAAATCACTTCAGGAGTCTAGTTTAAAGATTTCAGACTTTCCTTTTTGACAAGTCTCAGTTTGAGCTCCTCTCTTTCACCCTCCATTCCTTCATATGCCACTAGCATATGTCATTATCTTCTGGTTTTCTCTCTCAGGTAGTTTCTTTTTCTTCTGTCCTCTTTCTTCCATAATTGTTAATTATTTCTACAGCTTGTATCTTTTCTCTCTCTGCAGCTAATCAAACCTGGTTCTCTGCAGGTTTCTTCCAGTCAAAAGAGCTTTTTTCCTCCCTGCTGTCAACAAGTGCTGCTCAGAAGGACTTTTTCTGTAACATAATACCGAGAGGTCTTGGCATCACTGTGTGAAGAGGCTACTCGTGTTGCGAGTCGGCGTTATGTAAGAAAAAATGGATTTAATTGTATGAAAGCGTGCCAGTTGTAAGTGCTGAAGAGCCTGACCTTGTCCAGGATGATAGTTGTGAAGATTTCTGCTTTCATGATCACTTTTCTGTCTTCACATTTATTTAGTACACACTGAATTGACTCTCAGGCAGGAGAGAGATCTTTGTTGCAGGTGGAATTTTTTTCTCATACTGTGGCACCGAGCAGGAAGTTTTTACTCACTTTAAGGATCACATCTCTGAAGTAATCTGTGACTAAATATATGTACTAAAATGTTGAGATGAGGATGGAGGATGATTGTAGTGAATGTTTAAACATTGGAACATTTCAGTGACTATGCTCAAAGATCCAGTCATGTCTGAATAAGAACAGAAACACTTGTGAATAATAATGCTGTAAAGTGAAGGTCGGACATCCAACAACCTAAATTTACAGTCTTAAGAGCAAAAGCACCATACAGATACCTCTATAATGGTGAAGTGCAGAGACTTTGATGACACATTTTATCATCTTAAAGACCCCTTTCAGTTAAAATTAAGGGTTTTTTCTTCAACAGGAGAATCAGAAATAAGACCCAAGTGAAGACATAAATGGCAGGCAGGTTGTGGCAAGAACTAATCAACGCAAAGTAGCCTTAGAATCTAGGGAAAATACAAAGTCCATAATATTAAAACTAGCTCAAGTATCGAAAAAAGTCAAACCACGCAACAACCAAAAGGGACATGAGGAAGCAAAAAACTAAACATACAACTCAGAAAGAGATGAAGTAAATCAAATGCATAAACGTGTGGTAAAATCAGAATAAACTGACAAAGGAAGAAGCAGGTCTATAAACACAGAGAACTGACCGAGGTGACGAGACACAGGTGAAACTAATTCAGGTCAAAAAAGGAGGGAAAAACAGGCAAAGAGAGGAAGTAAAAACGCAAATGATAGTCAAGGAAAGAATTTTTCAAAATAGAGCAGGAAGTAAATGTGACTAAAATGAAACCAAGACCATGATTTTACACCTTATTAAAGGTCAATATGGTGGTGTTATAAGCTGGAAGACACATTATGAGTGAAATAAACCCCACTGCTGAGTATTTCGACATTGAAAGTGACTATGTAGAGCCACCCATTCAAGAAAAAACACGTATATTTCTAGAGAAATATGTAGATTTGATACACAGAGGGGACTTTTTAAGGGTTGAATCAACTCCCAGAGAGTGGTTTTAAATAACTAATACAACTTTTAAACCTGTAGATTCCTGCTTCACCAGCTGTGTGTCCTCCCCATTTTATACACGAAAGTCCAATGTTTTACTGACCCATCCATCCACCATCTGGTTCTATCAGATTAGCTTTAAAGAACAGTCATGGTTTAGGTTAAAGGACATTTGTACTTGATAAATGCAGTCAGAGACAGAAAACAAGCAAAAAAGCAAAACAAATACAAATAAAAAGTGAAGAAAATCCAATGTTTTACTGACCCGTCCATCCACCCCATCTGGTTCTATCAGATTAGCTTTAAAGAAAGGTCACGGTTTGGGTTAATTGATTTTTTTTTTATTACTTTGTTTATGTCAAAAAACATTGACAAAAGACAGACTTCCAGGCTGAACTTTTTACTATTCAGAGGATATTTGGAGATTGTTTGGTCCACGATAACAAAAACAGAAAAAAGCAAAATCCAAAAGATGTTTTCCAGATGTTCACGAGGTCTTAGAAGACAGAATAAACATTCCTATAATGTGATGAATTCACAAAGGTTGAACTTTTTGCCCACAATAGTCTGAGGACTTTTTGGGGATGTTGTTGAGGTAAGACATTGTCAAACTTTCTTCGAGAAAACATTCCCACAATGTTGCATAACGACAAAGGAGAATCTTCTGAAGGCAACAAATATTTAAGAACATTTTTAGAATTGCTCCTGCCTTTAAGGAAGACATTCCGGGAAGTAAAAGAAGACTTCCTGCTGAGGACATTGCTGAAACTTTTCCAGAACATTTCAACATTGTAGCATTACAATAATGTCAAGAAAACCTACAACCCATAACGCAACATTCTCACCGGAGGTTCTGTTAGACTGGTCGTTTCGTCATTCAAAAAGATATATTGAGATATTCTGGGTTTGACCTTCTAATGCACTGAATCGTAAGACTCTAGCGGCTTCTTTGGGATCCTTGCAAGGCTTTAAATGCAGTTTGTAGACTTGGACAAGATGTTAAAGAGACATTTTTGTCACAAAACTGCATAAAATGACAGGTGTGGCTTTGTGGCGTTGGTGCAGAACTTTCTCAGAATGTTTTTACGAAATAATTCTGACTTGCTAGATCGTTTTTTCTGCTGTATTTTACATTATGGCAGTATGTGTGTTGGAATGCACCTTCTGTTTGTTTGTTTGTTTGTTTGTTCGTGGGCGGGTTCCTCATCGCCTCCTCTCAGCCTCCTGATTGCATCTCATCATCTCATCAACACTGCAGCACTTAAACCCTGCATGTTCCTGCTCTCTGGCCTTCCCGTTTCACTCTCTGATCCGACGAATGCTTTTCGGCTCTCGGATTAACCCCGTTCTCCGGGTGCCTCCGGTCCACCGCTCCTACTGCCTGCCAGCTCATCTACCTCCAGTAAATCTCCAGAGCTTCCCTCCATCCTCAGCCGCTCTGCCAGCAATCAGCTTCCCCGTCACTCTCACAGCAGCCACATTCACTCCTCGACCTTCCTCTGATTCCTGCACCTCCACTCACCTCCAATCCCCAAACACTCTACAGTAAACCTCACTCAGATTCTTCCCATTCACTGCAATAAACCATCCCACACAATTACCTTCCTATGCAAGGAAACTGCGCTACGTTTGAGGGGAAACAGGATCACAGATTACTTTCTAATCAGTGTATCTTGTCTATATATGTTACAGCTTCACTTTTGCTCCATTTAAGCCAACCAGCCACATATTAGATGGGGTCCGACTTGTTCAAAGTTGATCTTTTAACGAACAATTTTGCCATTTTTGTTCATTTCACCTCATCAAAAATGTGGTTTTTGTTTTTTTCAAACACTGAACATCATCACAATCACACCATCCCCAAAGTGAAGCATGGTGGTGGCAGCATCATCATGCAAAGCATCTCCCCATCCTGATGTTGCCACCACCATGCTTCACTGTGGGCATGGTGTGTGTCAAGTGTCTTTTCAATGCTATGGCTTCCCACACTTGAAAAGGAAGGACAGGATTTCACTCTTATCTCGTCTTTATTTTAATTTAAGCAGTGAAGAAGGAGGAAGGTGAAAAACCTTTAAAACACAAAAATAAAACAAATATAAATACATATGTTTCCCCCAACTTAGTAAAGTAAGTATATTTTTGCATAAACATAATCATTAATTAAACCCATAATACTCAATCAGGTTTGAAATAAACATAAATTTAGTCCAACATCTTAGAACATTGTTTTAAATTAACTCATTTTTACCCAAATTATTTTATACGGGTTTTACAAGCATTAAACAGATTTTAAATTGGTATTTTTAAGTTTTAACAGTTTTTATAGCTCTTTGCATTTACCCATGAATTAAAAATAAAGCAAAACTCATTGAACTATTGCCATTCATGAACTATTTTCTAAACAAAGGTTTCAGCAAACAATGGACTACTTTTCATCTAATTATGTAGATAAATATTTTAAGCCAAATGAACAGTAGGGATCCAAAATAACACAAATTGCACCTTAGCAGAATTTTGACCCACACAGATAACAACATTAACGAACAAACCAGGCAGTACAACTCAAACGTGTTGTCAACAACACAGAGTCCAGTGACAGCCCTGAGCTTACCGGGTTTCAGTCCTCTTCCCAGCCGTTTCTAGTCCCTGTTTCCTGCTGCTGTTGCTCCGTTCACCAGCCAGAATGCCCGGTTCGCCATTGATACTGCTTGAGTTCCTGGTTCCTGCTGCTGAAAGCCTCAATTTCTCTCACCTGCTGAGGCGCGGCACGAAGCGGCGCACTGCGCGCGCCCGCCGACACGTTTGCTGTGCAGTCGGCGGCCGTCAGGTGTAGCGCGCGCAGCCACACCTCCAGGCAGATCACCGCAACAGTGTGTTACTGATGTTCAGTGTTTGCTGTCCATCAATCACATCATCTAGTCTGATGGACATAAAGCTCCATCCTGGTCTCCTCAGACCAAAGAACCTTCTTCCAGGTGTCTTCAGAGTCTCCACATGTCTTCTGGTGAACTCTAGTCCAGATTTAATTGGAGCTTTTTCCATCAGAGTCTTTCTCTTTGTCTCCATAAAGCTTTGACTGATGAAAAACAGACAACAGTTGTTGGATGAACAGTCTCTAACATCTCAGCTGCTGAAGCTGGAAGTCCTTCAGAGGAGTCATAGGAGTCTTGGTGGCCTCCCTCTCTAGTCTCTCAGGTCTTGAGGACGTCCTGCTCTAGTCAGATTTATTCATGTTCCATCTTCCTTCCATTTCTTAATGATGGATTTAACTAGACTCCTGGAGATCTTCAGGAACTTGGAAATGTTCTTGTATCGTCTCCTGACTGATGCTTTTCAACAAGCTTTTGTCATAGTTTCTTGGTTCTTCAGTCTTCATGGTGTAGTTCTATCCAGGAGAACTGATCCACCAGAGACTGGACCTTCCAGATCTAGGAATCTTTATCCTTCAATCACTGACCTCAGATCATCCATTTACTGACTGATGACTTCTAGAACCAACTGACTGCAGCTGAGCTGAATCTGTTGACATGAAGGAGTCTTAGTTTTTTGTGTAAATTCTTGTCAATACAATGACAACACTTCCAAGCAGGATGAATACTGAACTCTAAATCAGTATTCTTGTTTGTTATTCAGTGTGTTAACAGAATCCTGCTCTGTGGAACAAAATAAAACTTATCTTGACTGAACTTCTTGACAATATTTCCACTCCTACTCACACATTACTATTTTCTACAGATCCACTGGGTGAGAATGGATGTGGTCCACCGTTTTATCTACCTGTTGCCATGGTGAAGTGTTTTCACATTTTCTATTGTCAGGGTTTGTTGCCTCAAAGTTGAGGCAGAGAGTTTGTTAAACCGGAACAGGCCTGGGGTCTCGCCGGCAGCAGGACAAAAACATCATCACCCCGTCACCTCTGTTATCATTATTCCTTCTCATCTCACAACGTTTCTGTCTGTTGCTGCTCTCGCTGTGACTCAGGTTGTTGTCTGGGTTTATATTTAGCAGGTGGCGTCCAGTCACATCGAGTCACCGAGTCCTTTAGAACCTGCAGGTTGCTCAGAGACGAACACATCAGTTCCTTCCAGTGACACCAAACCCCAGCAGCTTCAAGGACACATCGGAGGCCATCAGCTGATCCGTTCGCTGATGAATCTGGACCAACTTTTACTTTGTGACGACACATGTTCAGGTCTAAAAAGCCATGTTCTCCCAGTATTCCTAAGATCTTCTTGCAATGATGTCAGGAATGTTTCTCAGTCTTCAAGTTCCTCACTAAAGGCTCACTGGGGTGAAGGAAAGTCCATCCAGTCAGCATCCCAGCTGGCAGGGAACGTTCTCTCAACATTAAATAACATTACCGACAAGTTCTAATCATGTTTTTTAAAGATGTGTTTAACCAAATGTCCAAAAAACGTTTGTTAATATAATGTTTTAACGTCAACATTTAGAGGAAGAAAGAACGTTCTCAAACCAACATTCTAAAAATATTTTCCAGATGTTTTTGAGGCATCAGATTAATTTTAGAAAATGTTCCTGTAATGTGTTAAATAAACAAAAGTGGAACATTCTTAGAGAACGTTCTTCTATAAAACATTCTTACAGTGTTCCACGATATGTGATATATTAAAGTCTTTTTGTTGAGAGAACACATTATAGAACATATAGAACATTATGTAAAGCGTCTCCATAGTGATAACAAAGGAAATATGTTCTCAATACAACATCCACAAATGTTTTCAAGATGTTATTGAGACCCCAAATGACAGAACATTCTTTAAAAAAACATTCTTGTACTGCATATATTAACATAGTTGGAACACTAAGATGTTCTGAGGATGTTTTGGAGACGTTGTTAAGGTAACACATGATAGATTAATAGAATAAAACGTTCCACAGTGTTCCATGATAACAAAGGAAGATCATTCTCAGTGCAGCATTTAGTTGTGAGAATGTTAGAGCGTATATAACATACATCATTTTTCAGTTATTCTACCTTTAAGAAGCACTTAAAGAAACTTTTCTGCTGAAAACATTGAGTAGAACTTTGCAGAACTTTCTGGGACTCATTTGGTCTTCAAGTCCAAGCGTTGAGATGTTTGGACTCATTATCTGCTCCAGAATGAGTCTTTCTCCACAAAGATGCAAACCAGATGCTGGAATATGTTTCTGAAGAATGAAGTTTTGCTTCTCCTTGGTCACAGTGGACTAAATATGGTATATATTAGTCCACTCCAAGTGTTTGTCCTTGTTTGTTGTCTTGAGAAGTAGTTTAGAGAAGCTCCTCGGCCTCTGAGATGCTACTAGACAGCCTTCTTTGGACAGAACTTCTTCTAATTGGAGTCTAGTTTTTATTTTCTATTTCTCAGTGGACAGAGTTTGATATATTGATCTTCTGATGTTGTGCTCACTTTTAGTTGTTGATCCTCTTTGGATATAATTGATCCACAAAGTGCTTTAGAGCTCCATAGACTACCTCCGTAAATCTTTCACTCCAGCTATGATTTGGTGCTGAGAAAACCTTGATGTTGTTCAGAATAATAATGTGACTTTTGACTCTTTCATTTAGTTCTGATGCCACGTTTCTTATGGTGACCAGGTGTCATCTGAACGCTGCTTCAACAGAAGACAACTCAAGAAAAACTGACCTTAATACCAAGGAGTTAACGTGATCATGGGCAGAATCAGATACATTTCTTCTTTATTTTACATGTGAGAACTTATGTTTGTGCTTCTAAAGCCTCAAACTGTCTAATTAATGGTGTGAAATATGACAGATATTAGATGTTCTCTCAGACTTTCAGACTTTGCCGTGTACATAATTAGCAGTCAAACAATTATTGACTTTGCTTTTAATTTATTCAGCAAATATTAAAGTTAATGATATAAATATCAGTTTAAAGAACACTTTTTAAAGTTTTAAGTTTAGTTTCTCATATATGAGGAATATAATTTTCTAAAAACAAATTCAACATGGTCATAAGTTTAAGGACGACTGATGAACATACAGTATGTTGACCTGGAAGCTTCATGACATGAAGCACGGTGGTGGCAGCATCATGATGAAACACGGTGGTGGCAGCATCATGACGTGAAGCACGGTGGTGGCAGCATCATGACATGAAGCACGGTGGTGGCAGCATCATGATGTGAAGCATGGTGGTGGCAGCATCATGATGTGAAGCATGGTGGTGGCAGCATCATGATGTGAAGCATGGTGGTGGCAGCATCATGACATGAAGCACGGTGGTGGCAGCATCATGATGTGAAGCATGGTGGTGGCAGCATCATGATGTGAAGCACGGTGGTGGCAGCATCATGATGTGAAGCATGGTGGTGGCAGCATCATGAAGCACGGTGGAGGCAGCATCATGATGTGAAGCATGGTGGTGGCAGCATCATGATGTGAAGCACGGTGGTGGCAGCATCATGATGAAGCATGGTGGAGGCAGCATCATGATGTGAAGCATGGTGGTGGCAGCATCATGGATTTTTCTCAATAGTCACCTGACCTCAACCCCACTCAACTTTTTTTAAAAACTGAGAAAGGAAAACATTCCTAACGTCTTTCTGGAATTAATTTGCTCCCATTCACATATATATATATTAATGTCCAACACTGATGCTGTTTGAGGAGCTCTGCAGGGCTTCAGTTCATCTCAAAGGTTCTGGATGGGGTTAAGGTTGGAGATCTGAGCAGTTCTTCCCCACCAAAGTAGAAAAATACATTGCTTTCTTTATAGAGGTTGCTTTGTGCATGGAATGTAGAAAGAAAACACAATCGTCTCAGTGTTCAGAGCAATAATGACGTCAAAACTATTGCTGTGTAACTGCAGTATTAAGATGAATATGAGGGATTAATGCGAGAACACAAAATATACTCTTGACTGTAGTAAAACAAAGCTGGTGTTTCTCATCTGCTGGTTGAGTATTTGACTGTGCTTTGCTGCTCTCTGGTGGTCACTGGAAGAACTGCAGCACCATCAGCACACAGGACTAACTGACAGAATGTTCAGGAAACATCTCAAACAGCAAGTTAAGCACCGAAGACACTCCAATCATTTATTAGTTGCTGTTTTACCACATTTATTTTTATTATTTATGAAGAGTTCACATTCATCAACACTATCATTAAGCATATTTTGGATGCATACATGAGTGTTTTGTTGCTTTTATTTATATGCAGATAAAGCACCATTAATCTTTAGAGAATCCACAACCTGTACTAAAATAAAAGTGCTATTACTCCAATTGCAGACACAAGCATTTATGGTCAGCTTGTGGAGAAATATCACATTATCATAGCCATAATCACCAACATAAACAGTAATGCATGTAAATATTACATTAACATTATAGAAGACATTTTTGACTTCATTCTGTGCTTTCCTATATTATGTAGTGGCATTATCTGGGAATAACAGATAGGACAGCAATGGAAAACTTGCTGCCACCACCATGCTTCATGATGCTGCCACCACCATGCTTCACATCATGATGCTGCCACCACCGTGCTTCTCATCATGATGCTGCCACCACCATGCTTCACCTCATGATGCTGCCACCACCATGCTTCATGATGCTGCCACCACCGTGCTTCACATCATGATGCTGCCACCACCATGCTTCTCATCATGATGCTGCCACCACCGTGCTTCTCATCATGATGCTGCCACCACCATGCTTCATCATGATGCTGCCACCACCATGCTTCACATCATGATGCTGCCACCACCGTGCTTCTCATCATGATGCTGCCACCACCATGCTTCACATCATGATGCTGCCACCACCATGCTTCACCTCATGATGCTGCCACCACCATGCTTCACCTCATGATGCTGCCACCACCATGCTTCACATCATGATGCTGCCACCACCATGCTTCACATCATGATGCTGCCACCACCATGCTTCACATCATGATGCTGCCACCTCCATGCTTCATCATGATGCTGCCACCACCGTGCTTCATATAATGATGCTCCCACCACCATGCTTCACATCATGATGCTGCCACCACCATGCTTCATCATGATGCTGCCACCACCATGCTTCATCATGATGCTGCCACCACCATGCTTCATCATGATGCTGCCACCACCATGCTTCATCATGATGCTGCCACCACCATGCTTCATCATGATGCTGCCACCACCATGTTTCTCATCATGATGCTGCCACCACCATGCTTCACCTCATGATGCTGCCACCACCATGCTTCTCATCATGATGCTGCCACCACCGTGCTGCACATTGGCTTAAAAAGCATTGGAATAAAACACAAATTTAGATCCAGTAAAATCCATACCATTCATAATATCTACAGACATGGTTTCAGCTGTAGACCACATTTAACTCACAATGTACCAATTTCTAAAATAGGTTTTGCAGTTGTCGTGTTATCACTTTTGTCACTTTTCTGTGAAAGAAGAAGAAAAGTAAGTATCTGAAAAACCCTTTATTTTGGGAAAGTTACTTGACAAAAGTTCAAACTATTCCAAGAATACCGTAAATATTTCTGTCCTGCTTTTGAGACTACACTCCATATATATACTGTATATACAAACATATATATGTCTGTAAATCGTCTGTCCTGTTCTTAAACAAATATACACTACCAATCAAACATTTAGAAATGTCCTGACTTTAAGGAAAGCATTTTTTTCCTTTAAGATAACATTAAATGAATGATAAATCCAGTGTAGACATTGTTAATGTGGTAAATGACTATTCTAGCTGGAAACAGCTGATTTTTAATGGAATATCTCCATAGAGGTACAGAGGAACATTTCCAGCAACCATCACTCCTGTGTTCTAATGCTACATTGTGTTAGCTAATGGTGTTGAAAGGCTAATTGATGATTAGAAAACCCTGCAGTTATGTTAGAACATGGATAAAAGTGGGAGTTTTACTGGAAAACATGGACTTGCCTGGGAGACCCTAAACTTTTCAGCAGTAGTGTATATCTTTCTTTGTTGGGTGCATTATTTTTCTTTTACTTTTCTTGAGGCTTCATGAATGTTGACAGTCAGTTCAGTCGCACACTGTTCTCAAGCACTGCATACTGTGTGGATGCACAACGAAGTACTACTAACTGATATTAATACAACAGACCCACTCCACAGTCCACTAATGCACTGACCTCAAACCAGCTACCGGCAACAACATGTCCGTGGGAGTAAAGTGTGGCTGCTTATTGGCACATGCTGCCTGCTTTGGACTGTTGCCGAACACATTCCTGTTTTTTGCTTGGTGTGTGGGCAGTTTTTTGCCAAGAACAGACTGTCACAGCCCTGCAGGAGACACTGTTCCTTCAGTTTCACACACAAATAAACAAAATAATGTGGCGGATTTGAGCTTCCTGGAGTCTCACATAGTTATGAACCAGCAGCGAGTTCACAGATGGAGGATGAAAGAGCAGTTCAGTGTTTGACTCTGGTCTTAATGTTACACTCATGAGCCATATGTCTGATGTTAGAGCACATACTGGTGGTGTGGTTGTGTAGGAGGTGACATGTTCTCCAATGGAACCGCAGACAGTCTTTGTTCTGGGTAAAAATACATCCACATAGAGCTGCAAGCATGTTATTAACAGGCTTTAGAACACAGAACATGTCAGTAAAACAAAATAATAGAAATGTCACTAAAATGTCGAGTGAGTCCAAATCACATCAATTAAGATTTCAAAATAAACTGCACAGTACCCATGCTAGGATTTTTTTTTGTATTCCAAAAACAGTCTGAGGGAGTTGTGCAAAAGTTGGTTTAAGAATCTTCCTGTATTGTCAAGGAACATTGTCAGGATGTTTTATTGGATAACATTCTATAATGTGGTTCCTCAAAATAGCTTAGCTGTGACCACTATGAATGTGATACAGAGTACACAGAAGGTTCTAAGAGAACCTGTGAACACCTCGGTTCTCTCTGGTTGGGTTGAGGTTGTGTCCTGCTCCCAGTGTGTTAACACCCTGTAAGAATCCAGCTTGTTAGAAGGTAAACATGAGCTGAAACGCAGCTGCTGCAGTGGTGAGGAGGTGCAGGAGGAACTGTGCTACCAATAACAGGAGGTGCAGAGGTCATCCATGGAAAATGACACCATGAATAATTCACTGTTTACTCAATTCTGCACCGGAAAACAATATGTGCATCCGACTTGACACGAGGATTATCTGTGGACACTGGTGCTGTAGTCGGTGTACAGTCAACCTCTCCAAGATTAGACTTTACCAAAGAGCATGAAAAGAAGCCTGACAAATACTGATAGCACATTGTTCAGTCAGAAGAATCCAAAATAAATGAGTTCAGCCAGATGACATTTATAGATGCACCATAAATGCAAGGTTTTCTACCCAAATACTGAATGAATAGACGTCAGAAAAGCTTGTCAGGAGAGGAATTTTCCACCATCCCAAACACAATCCAACTGTCACACAAGTTTCTAAAGAAGAGGAAAATAGAAGAAAGAAAATACGATCCAGCCAAGTATGTCCCCTGGCTTTAATCCAACACAATACCTGTGGAGTGTTTTCAGGTGGAACAAAACCCTTCCAGCAAATTGAAAAGAAGTGAGTGAAGAATGACAGAGCAGATTTGTAACACTTGGTTTTATCTGTTCTTTCTGCAGGAATCACAGCGGAAACATCCAACGTTTAAAGCTGAGCAACAACATTACTTTTCTCAACAGTCTGGGCAGCAATAGTTTCAGTAATATTCTAATTTCTGAAACAATATTTTATTAAAATGTGCAACATTAGTTTACATCCTCCAAATCATTACAAGTATGACTCCTTACTTTTCTGTTCAAGTCCTATTTTAGCTCATTAGTCTTTATTTCCAGTCATGTATCGTACTTGTAATCTTGTTTTCTGAGCAATGTCTGACACAATTCCTCTTATCTAAGACACATGACAGGAGATCTGTTGTCAAAAATACAGGCAAACTCACAAAATACTGAAAATAAAAGGTTGTTTTTTCTTTAATTAAAGCCGCGCTGCCTTTTATTAAGGAATTTATTGCTTTCACAGTCAAATCATGTGGGATTTTATATATATTATATTCCACTAGCAGATGCTCCTTTGTGATTTCTCCATGTGTCTCAAACTTTCACAGAGAACAAAAAAACAAAACCTGAATAATCCAACTTTCATGTGGAGGATCGTCATGGTAACAAGAGGTGGGTCTGCAGCTGCTATTAACAGAAGAAACAGCCGTTTTCACAGTCAAATTGAGTGTGATTGAATTTCTTTAAAATGTCAATAAGAGCATGAATATCACCAAATTTGATGGAGATTTTATTAACTTCAGACCACTGATTACATGGTAAGAAGTAACAACAACAAACAATACAGTACTGATTAAACAGCAGCACCAGGCAGAAATGAAGTGCAGCATTAATCATCTTCAGCATGTTGTTTTTCACCTTCAAGACTTTACTATTTCCTCGAGTTGTATATGTTCTTTGACCTTACGTCTTTCTTTAACCTCATATTCACTTCGCCTGCAGGCTGATGAGTGGGAAAGTCGGTTTTTGTAACCTTCTCCTCGTCGATTTCAGACCGAATCCAGTTTTCTGAGGCTCTGCTGGGTTTTCTGCGCTCGTCTCATTCGTTCCTCAAAGAAACTCTGCTGGTGCTGGTTCCTCTGATCCAACTGGACCACCCACTGCTGCCTCAGTCTGCAGAAACAGGAAAACAGGAGGGAGGAGAAGAATTAGGAGGTGTTTGGGGATGAAGGCAGCCCTCTAAAAAGAAAAACAAGGGGTTAGCAACACCACACTGTGGCTCATGAAACTATAAGACAAGATTCTGACAACGACAACAACGGAGTTATGTTGATGCAAAGTAATGTAGGAATCCAAAGAAAGCTCTGGGGAAAATGCCAACCCAAGTGGAACAATACTTAGAAAGAGTGAAATGCTCAAAGTGTGCAGCTAACTAAACTGGTATAATTCACTACATTATGAATATGTGAGTGGATGTCAAATGATTCCATTAAATTGCATCAACTCCCAACAATTTTTGCCACTTTTCAGTCAAACAGTGGAGAACTTCCTCTAATAAACAACCAAAAACCAATACTTTAGAAAGACTATATTGCAAATTTTGGCCCCAAAGTAGAAGCCAGATGTCCACCTTTGATTCCCATCAAACAAACTGCAATGAAAACTGCTATAAACTGACTCAAAAACGCCAGAACTTTCTTAATTTTGGACATTTGGACCATGTCTGTCTATGTCTGCATCATGGTTCCACATAATTGCCAGAGCAAGTGAAAAATCAGATTGTGAGGCTTCACAAAGATGTAAACGACACAAGAAGCTCAACTCCAACCTCCGTGAACCACAGCATCAGCAGTAATCAGGAGGTATAGAAGGAGCCACTAATCAGGGCTGCAGCAGTCATCCTCCTAGAAGGACTCAGGAAACGTACTATTAGCACAGTCTAGCTGTGGAAAACAGGCAGAGGATGCTTCAGACGTGGAATAGAGGTTATCAGTGGAAATCAGAGTTTGTGTGAAGCCAAGACTGAGAACAGAACATCAACCTCTATGGATGGAGGACAAGACAAATAGTCCTACTTGGTTTTTAGAACAAAAGTGCAAGATGAAAAGCTGCTAAATAACATGAAAATTGGGAGAACAAACGCTGGTCAAATGAGACCAAAATGAATTAGCTCAAGTCCAGCATGTTTGATATAAACACGGCGAGGACCGACACAGTAAACGCACAATCCTGACAGTGAAGCACGGAGGTGGAAGTGAGATGATATGGAGCTGAATGAGTGCAAAAGGTGTTGAGGAGATGATATTTATAGGTGAATGTCTGAGGAAACCAAAATACTGGCTAACAAGATGAAGAAGAGCAGAGAACCAATGCAATAGAATCCAGTAGAACATCTCTGGAGTATTTTAAAGAGAAAAGTAGCACAAATGAAGAAATGCCAGATGACTGGTATCTGAGGTCATTGACTCATTGATGAAGTTTGACTCATGAAGTATGAAAAAGACATCAAGCTCAAACTCATGGCTTCATTTAGCAGCATAGTTTGTGTAACACATAAGATTCAATATTTGATTAATATTAACAATAAAAATGTTTATTTACGTTACTGACATGCAAATACAAAATGATCCTATGACAAAATAAATCATTAATTAAAGAACTGGGCTTGTTTGGTTAGATACAGCTTCTGGAACTGGAGGAAAACGAATGAAAGAACAAATTCATTTTTTTACTCAAGTGTATTAAAACAAAAACACTTGACGTATATCAAGGAAAGCAGCAAATACAATCAATCAAAAGATTACAAAATAAAAATCAGAAGCATCTTCTTTACATGAATAAATTTCAATCCTTTAAGTTCACAAAAATAATCACACCAGTCATAAAGTTCACAATACAAAGTCTGTTGAAGATTTTCTAAATCTCAAGGAAAAAATGAATAAAGAGGGAAACTGTTGGCCCAGCATGTTCCTACCACCCAGGCAGTAATGCAGCCAGGGTTGAGGCCTGCACTGAACCAGGATCTGCCAGTTAGCTCACCTTCATCACTCCACAAGCAGAAAACTGACCGTCCGTTCACCAGCCTGTAAATAGAGGCAGTCCGGAGCAGCCCGTCCTGAATGGGGTCACGCTGTTGGTCAGTCCAGGTTCTGGTCTTTTCCAGGCCTGAAGATACGATGTTTGCTGAGAGCTGTGTGGGTCTGACTGACTGCATGCATCAGTTCAGCTGCACAGGTGTAGGGCGGGGCCAAGGTGTGCTACCATTGGCTTGCTCACTTCGACTGACAGCTTGATGGCCAACAAGACGATTTCAGTGTCACCTCTGTTAGACTTGTTTAGCTGTCAAAGGCTAAAATATGTTCTTTAGACCTTAGTTTGTATGGAGCTTCTGAGCATTTGTACATTTTGGTGCAGTTGGGAGTTGCTTTAGACGGTAATATGGACATTTTATAGCTGCAAAACAATGAATCACACGAGCTAAAAGATGTTTCATTAAACATTTAAAGCATCGTTTAAGCCAACAACATTCACCCCAGGAGGGAAATTAGTTTGTATCCAGTCTTTTCATTCCCATTAAAGTAGAACAGTTTTGCAGCAGATCTAAACGTGTTCATGCAGAAAGATTTTCCTGTAAGGCATATCTCACCGTTCTCTGGTACATCTACTACAGCAGACAAACCTCAGTATTAGTTTACAGCTCAAAGTTAAAGAAGTTTAAAGAAGATTAGGAGTGTTTCTGTAGGATGTCGAGTGTTTCGGAGGCCGCTGTTTCCCCCGACACCAGAACTCCCGGCCTTAAATGAATCGTGCAGACACCCAGTGAAACTCCATCTTCAGTTGTTGTTGTCGAGGATAATCGTGTTACGGAAAAAGTCGAACGTTGTGTGTTTGTGTGAGTGTGTTTCAACTGCAGGATTAATGTTGTTGCGTCTGCGTTAGCTCGCGTCCGTCTGTCAGCACGTTCGGCCTTCCGTCCGTTAATCCGAGCTGCTCTAATCAACATTCTCAGGCTACTACTTGCTGACAGACGGACGAGCTGCAAACACGACTCCGGCATTTTTCCAGCTAATCGAGTTACGACGCAGAGAGACGGACCGTAATGAAGTTCGTCCCTAATGCTCTGTTCTTTTTGCCCTTCATCCGTCTTCATAAACTGTTTATCAAAAGTTTCCTCAAAGAACAAACTTTGCTGAGAATTTCATTAGAACTCACAGAATCTGAATGTCAACCTGAATTTGAATAAATGTTTCCAAGATGATGCATAAAACAAGAAAAAGTACTTTCCAAAAGCACAGAAGCTCACTTCTCTTAGTCAGTTTTGGTTAATTCAATCCATATATCATCGTTCTTTTACCTAAAGCCAACCTGAAACTACAATTATCTTTACTTTCCAAAGAACTCTGCATGTTTTTAATGTCTTGAAAAGAACAAAGTTGTTGTTGGACTGTAGCAACAGAGTCAAGGCTTCGTGGACGGACTTCTGAGAGTTGAGAATCTCAAAAAGTGTCCAAAACATCAAATTAACTAGTATTGACTTGGACTGCACCAAACATTACACACAAATTGAGTAACAGTCTCTATCTGTTGGAATTACAGTGATAAAAAGAACTATTTTTAGCATCAACCTGCACAAATTTTCCAAGAATTAAGTTAGTCTTCTGTCAGTCAGAGCTGCTGAAGAAACTAAAACTCAAAGTTCTGCTCTGCTGTTAATACAGTTTTGGTTAAATAAGTACAGAACTCAAAATCTAGTCCAGCAGTTGAGTGTCTGAGATTACTAATAAAGATTCTTCTGCTCGTTGTAAATTCAATTTAAAAAAAGTTTTTATTTTGACACCAGCTTAATGATTTGGGGAAAACTTGAAACTCTGAAAAGTCTTAATATTTGGTTCATCTGTTTTATGACAGAATGCATTTGAGCTCAAGTTCATTCATATAATGCAAAATAAATAAACAAAAGAGTTCAAAGCACAAAGCTAATCAACATCTCAGTGAAACAGTTTCAGCACAAACTGAACATAGGAGAGAATATGATCCACAATTTAAGTGTTTTTAGATTTGTTAGAGGTATGACCTGTATATATACTTTAGAAATATACATATACATAGAAAGAGGAAATGTTTGAAGAAACAACTTGATGTTTTCGTTTCAGACTAGAAAACGCTTTAAGACCTTGATCTGTTTTTGCTCTTTTTCATCGTTTTATTGTCTCTTCTGTTTAATTTGATCTTCTAAAGTCTAACTGGTGTCTTTTGAAATATTTCGTCTTTAGTTTGATTCTTCTTAAATGTTTAGTTTTGCTCTTTTCTCACCTTTTATTCTTTTCTAATGTCTGATTTGATTTCCAAATGTTTTGTCTTTTTATTGTTTAATTGTTTTTTCAAATGTTTTATCGGCTTGTTTGAGTTTCTTTTTCTTTCCCAATATTTAATTTTTCGATTAAATCTTGAAGGTTTTTCTTTTTATGTTTTACCACCTTTTAATGTTTAATTTTCTTTTTAAATGCTTCGTTGTATTTTCTGTGTAATTCCTATTTGAAGTTTTATTGTCTTTAAGATCTAATTTTCTAATTAAACATTTAATTTTTTAATTAAATGTTTTGTCTTTTTCTTGGCCTTTTTCAGATTTTTATTGAATAGGCGTATTGAGAGACAGGAAACGGGGGAGAAAAGTTGGGGGAAGACAGGCAGCAAAGGGCCATGAGCGGGAATCGAACCCACGCCGCTTCATCAGGGACCAGCTCATGTACATGGATCATCCACTTAACCCATTGAGCTATACGGGCACCCATGGTTTGTCTTTTTAAGGGTTAGGGTAATCTAATTAAATGTTTTGCATTTTTTGAAAGGTTTAACGTTCTTCTTGTTGAATTGTATTTTTTAAATGTGTAATTGTGGAAAATATTTTAGCTGTAATTTTGAATATTTGTATTTTAAAAATACTGTTTAATTTCATAACGACACGTATTGTATCTTGTCAAATTATCTCATTCAATATTTTGTCTGTTTAATATAATTTAATGTAATTTAATGTTTAACTCTATTAAACAGACAAAAATATTGAATGAGATAATTCGACAAGATACAATACGTGTCGTTATGAAATTAAACAGTATTTTTAAAATACAAATATTCAAAATTACAGCTAAAATATTTTCCACAATTACACATTTAAAAAATACAATTCAACAAGAAGAACGTTAAACCTTTCAAAAAATGCAAAACATTTAATTAGATTATTAAATCTTTAAAAAGACAAAACATTTAATTAAACAATTAAATGTTTAATTAGAAAATTACATCTTAAAGACAATAAAACTTCAAATAGGAATTAAACAGAAAATACAATGAAGCATTTAAAAAGAAAACTAAACATTAAAAGGTGGTATATGTATATATAATTTAATTGTATTTAATGTTTAACTATTAAACAAACAAAATATTGAATGAGATAATTCAAGATACAATACATGTCATTATGAAATTAAACAAAATTTTTAAAATACAAATATTCAAAATTACAGGTAAAATATTTTCCGTAATTAAACATTTAAAAAATACAATTAAACAAGAATATTAAATATTTTTTAAAAATGCAAAACATTTAATTAGATTATTAAACCTTTAAAAAGACAAAACATTTAATTAAAAAATTAAATGTTTAATTAGAAAATTACATCTTAAGTTTCTTAAATCTTTTTAATAATAAAACTTTTTAAAAGTTCTATTGTATTAATTTTTTTCCTTTGATTTAATTGCTTTTTAAATGTAGTTTATTTCTTTAATCTTCTTTTTCTGTCAAGATTTTAACCCCAACCTTAAAAATGAAATAAACCCTTAAATCACAAGGAAAATACTTCTGTTGTCACAATCATGAGTTAGTCAATTATTCAGTTTATCAATTCAACTTTATTTGTTTAGCACCTTTCACACAGATGACAAAACTAAACAAGGAAAGAGAAAAAACTGCTAAAACTATGATTAAAACTCAAAAACACATAAAAAAAAACATTTAACATAATAAAATATGTTGTGTTCAGGGGATGGAGGGAGTTTATTGAAGTCTTCTTGGGCTCACATGGGAAATCATTTAAAATATAAACTTGATATTCAGTCTCAGGAAACTGCAGAGCGACAGAAGAACCAACAATATCTCCTGTTTTCTCCTTTAATGAGTCGACTCTTCTTGTGCTTTCAGACCAAAGAACTACAGACTCTTCACAACCTGCTCAAACTCTTGGTACAGGACCTCACCACACGGGTCAAGAAGGTTTCCATCTCATATCTACTCTGAAGCTCACCTTCTCCTGTTCAAACTGCTGACAAATGTTTCTGCTGCTCTAAAGTCTGCTCTCCAGAACTTCCTAAAAACTCTCAAAATCTCTCCTGCTGCAGGCTGCTTTGTAGAACTGTTCCAGAAAACCTCACTAAACCACATGGAGGGGCCTCAAGATAGTCGTCCAAATGAAACCGTACAAAAACCAAACTAGCACAACCCAAACACTAAAGTCTCCTGCAGCCTACCAGAGAACCTCTGAGAACAGAGAATCAGGACAGGAACTCTTACCTTCTGGACAACCAACGCTGGTTCACCAACAAGAATACAGAATGTGTCTGACCAGAAACCTCTGAAGACTCACTACAGCCAAGATAAAGACATAACTCAGCTGCACCAAATCCACTAATCACTGCACACATTAGCACCATGTGCTAACTGTGGCTAAAGAACCACATTTACCAAGACAACTATCCAGTACAAAGCCCTAAAACACACCAAGAAACACATTAAAGATGATTTTACTGCTGGAAGCTGCAAGCCAACGCCTAAAGAACAAACTAAAGCAACGGAACCAAACCCGGTTCACTGGTGAAGAGAAGCAGAGGAAATGTTTGTCTGCAGCTAAACAAAGCAGGAAGACACTGAGCTGCTCAGGTGTTCCTGATAACACCAAGCAGCCACCTGGACAGCCAATAGGAACACAGCTTCCTGGAAGTCCAGAGGGCTGGCTTAGTGAAGGAAATTTAGTTTAAAGTTGAAGTAGAAAGTTAACAAAGAAAGTTGAAAACCACCTTCTGATCCCTGAAATCTCTGAGTTTTCACACAAAGAACACCTGAACATGTCAAACTGGTTCCATAGTAGAACCATCATTGTAAAAACGTCATAGTATGGTGTGTTGCTCTAAAAACATTACAACCCGGCTGTCAGGGGACAAACATGTAAGAAACATGAGAACAGAGAGAATCCAACCAGTAGGTCACAGTTTATCATCATCTAATCATCTCCTGAAGTCCATATGGTGAGAGACATCAGTATCTGGTTGTTAATTTACCAGAGGATGCTTAGAATCATGCTGATGTGGTCTGTACTCTACAGTAGTTTAGTGACTCAATAAATGCCTAAGTTGTTTTTTTAAATGCTTTTTAGTTTTTAATAAACATTTAACAGCCTATATGTGATCAATAAATGGCCTTTGTTTATGTTAAGAAAAACTCACTCAGAACTCTGATATGTTAACAGTACTAAATAAATCAATAAATACATGCATACACACAAAAATAAGTTAATACATTAACTGTGTTAAGATAAGATTTAGATTTTAAAAAAAGTTGTTTCTGTTTTTGCAGAATCCAGTATTGCTCACTGGTTGGTCATTACATTTTGTTAGTTTGATTTCACTGTTTAAAATGATTCCACCTCTTTTCAGACAGAACCTGTGATAATAAAACAATACAAAATGTTTGGTTAATAAAGCACTTAAAGCTTTAAGTATGGCTAAATGCTTTTTTCTAAATTAAATATATCACTCCTTAGGTGGTAGTGGCCCCAAGTTCAGTAAAGTTGGAAAGATATTCACAGATTGGGACTTCCAGCATCAATAACTCATTAGATATAGGTTGTCAAAACATAAACGGTGCCTCTTTCCCATTGTTGCAAGGCAGACAATGTGCTACAAGCCCAGTTTTATCAAAAGTAGCTGTCTTTCAAGCTACAGGAATAACATTGGTGTCTATGGAGTGAACAGGGTCCGTCTGCAATTTGCAAAACCGCTGCAACAGTAAAGAGAGACAAATATTCAATAACTTCACTCTGATACATTGTAGTGTCACTAAAATCACTGCAGCCTTCAACTGGCTCCTGTTGACAAAGTGTTTTAACAGAAATGTAAATGCTGTAATTTGATTCTTTTAATGAACCATGTAACTTGAATGGATGTGATGCTGGTGTGACCACAGTGCACACGTCTGATGTTGCTCACAGTGGTCCAAGGAACGTTCAGGGAGTTTGTGTGTTTGCTCAGACTCAGGAAAAATTACAGGGAACATTGGTTACCATGGTGAGCTAGCTGTGTAGCATCAGTTACCATGGTGACCTAGCCGTGCAGCATCAGTTACCATGGTGACCTAGCTGTGTAGCATCAGTTACCATGGTGACCTAGCCGTGCAGCATCAGTTACCATGGTGACCTAGCTGTGTAGCATCAGTTACCATGGTGACCTAGCCGTGCAGCATCAGTTACCATGGTGACCTAGCTGTGTAGCATCAGTTACCATGGTGATCTAGCTGTGTAGCATCAGTTACCATGGTGACCTAGCCGTGTAGCATCAGTTACCATGGTGAGCTAGCTGTGTAGCATCAGTTACCATGGTGACCTAGCCGTGCAGCATCAGTTACCATGGTGACCTAGCTGTGTAGCATCAGTTACCATGGTGACCTAGCCGTGCAGCATCAGTTACCATGGTGACCTAGCCGTGTAGCATCAGTTACCATGGTGATCTAGCTGTGTAGCATCAGTTACCATGGTGACCTAGCCGTGCAGCATCAGTTACCATGGTGACCTAGCTGTGTAGCATCAGTTACCATGGTGACCTAGCCGTGTAGCATCAGTTACCATGGTGAGCTAGCTGTGTAGCATCAGTTACCATGGTGACCTAGCCGTGCAGCATCAGTTACCATGGTGAGCTAGCTGTGTAGCATCAGTTACCATGGTGAGCTAGCCGTGCAGCATCAGTTACCATGGTGACCTAGCTGTGTAGCATCAGTTACCATGGTGACCTAGCCGTGCAGCATCAGTTACCATGGTGACCTAGCTGTGTAGCATCAGTTACCATGGTGATCTAGCTGTGTAGCATCAGTTACCATGGTGACCTAGCCGTGTAGCATCAGTTACCATGGTGAGCTAGCTGTGTAGCATCAGTTACCATGGTGACCTAGCCGTGCAGCATCAGTTACCATGGTGACCTAGCTGTGTAGCATCAGTTACCATGGTGACCTAGCCGTGCAGCATCAGTTACCATGGTGACCTAGCTGTGTAGCATCAGTTACCATGGTGATCTAGCCGTGTAGCATCAGTTACCATGGTGACCTAGCCGTGCAGCATCAGTTACCATGGTGACCTAGCTGTGTAGCATCAGTTACCATGGTGACCTAGCCGTGTAGCATCAGTTACCATGGTGAGCTAGCTGTGTAGCATCAGTTACCATGGTGACCTAGCCGTGCAGCATCAGTTACCATGGTGAGCTAGCTGTGTAGCATCAGTTACCATGGTGACCTAGCCGTGTAGCATCAGTTACCACCTTAAACCATCGATGTGTTGTAATTTAACGCTGAGCCAGAATTAATCGGTATTTGATCAAAGTTGCCATCAAATCCTGAAGCGTCAATCTGGTTCTAGATGTTGGAAAACTCATTTTCTTGTTAGCTGTGACTGTAATTAACAAGACTAGCAGGACAGACCATATTTCTCCCATTTTATCTTCTCTCTAGTGGCTGTAAAACATTTTCTGTTGCATCTTTCCTGTAAAATCCCAAACAGAAATGAGTTATCAGGCTTAAAACTTTTCTTTTTTACAAAATGCATCGTTAAAGCTGCTCAGGTGACCCAAACTATCCTTTAGTTTTCCTGCTGTAGAACCCAGCATTTATTAATAATGTCACTAACTTTTCAGTTTTCTCTTTACTGTAGTTTGTTTGCAGAGCTGCATGTTTCTGAACTGATAAATTTGACTTAATTTTCTCTAAAAAACTACAAACTTCCAGCAGCAACCTTTAGATCTGACCAGTTAAACTGAGATGTTTGTTTTTCCTACCGAGCCAAAGCGCTGCTCCTCCTCCGAACCTCCTCTTCATCCATCTGCTCGCTGTGTTCAACGATCTTCTGCTCCCAGAACGTCTTCAGCTTCTGTTTGTCATGAATCCGAGCTGCGTTCATCTCCTGTAATAATATTATTTTAAAGAAAACTACTTAGATTCAGGAATATTATCCATAAATATGGAAGTTTCTCTGGTTTTTACTTACTACTGTTTCTCTTCTTCCTTCTTTTCTTTGCTTTCTGTTTGTCTAATCACTGATTTTTCTTTCTTTCTTTCTTTCTTTCTTTCTTTCTTTCTTTCTTTCTTTCTTTCTTTCTTTCTTTCTTTCTTTCTTTCTTTCTTTCTTTCTTTCTTTCACTGTGTTCCCACTCTTGTCCTCTTCTTTCTCTTTTCCCATCTGCTTTATCTCCTCTTTTAACTCCTCCCATCTTTTCCATGTTTCATCCTCTCTCTATCTTCCTCTTCTCTTCTTTCTGCCTTTATTCCTTTCACATCTCATTTTCTAGTTCTTTTTCACCACTTTATTCATAAATTTAACTCCTATTTTAACATCTAATGTTGCATTTTCTTCACTTCTACCACTTTCTCTTTTATGTTTGTTTTCTGCTAAATGAAAGTAGGGCGACCCCTGCTGGTCATATTCACGTATTGCATATTAAAGGAACAATTACTCTACATAATGCAGATACTCTAAAAATTAAAGGTTTGCATGAGTCTTTCTGGGCTATAACAACCAATAAAAACTACATTGAGTCAAGGGGATTTGCCTTGGCTAGAAATACAGTAACTCTGTTAGTAAAACACAACCAGATGCCATTTTTGAAGGTTAGCATTTCCTGGTTCATGCAGTGAAGACACCACCTGTTGCTATGTTGACTAACATGGATGTTGTTGAGTTTTTCCTACAGGTTTTGGTGATATTGGTGTTAATAAGGCTCAGTTTTACTTTGGTAGAAGTGAAACCGTCACATCTTCCTCTCATCTTATTGGATGTTAAATGTGTCTCTCCTCCAAAGGTTGTTCGTTTTGGCCTCCCAGACGTATTTCCAGGTTTTGATTGTCCGGACAGGCGTTCTCTTGTCTTTGTCGTCTGTTCGCAGCCGTGTTGTCGCACTATACATACCGACACCTACACACATCACTGTACATCCAGTCACAGATGTCGTACGGCTTAAACAAAAGGCACCGGGATCTTATCCACAGCTTATCTGCCTTTACACTCCCAGCGCAGCACAGTGTGTGTTTGTGCATGTATACATGTGTGTTTGTGTGTCTGCTCTTCAGCCTGTATTGACAACCCGTCAATAAACACTTGGCGGGTTTTCATTGTTGGAGATCTGAGGCAGCGGTTCTCGTATTTTTGGCCAAAGGTTGCAGCTCCCCAACAGTAGACGCTGTGCCTTTGACCAGATGCACTCATCCTGTTACATATGTGGACTATTTGAAGAGCAGATTTGTGTTTTTAGTAGCTACACCTGCAGCCTATTTAATGAATACTGTGAAGTGTAGAATGGTCTGACTGCACCTAACAAGAGAAAACAAACACTCTGTCTTGCTTGCATTTCTTTAAAGCAATCAGAGTCAATAAGGGTGAAGCTAAGCAAGGAATATTTCAGCTGTTACTCAAAATAGTGGAATGCAGTGCATGCAGAGACCAATGGTGTCTTTAAAGTGGATAATTCAGGTTGTTGTTGTTTTTCACAAAGAAGAAAACTTAGATGGAAGACGGAAAGACGAAGCTAAATAATAGGATAATAGCTGATTTATACCTGCATCCTACATCCGTTGAGTCCCACTAGGTTGCGTCAAAACTAAATAATGAACTGTCATTAGTCTATCTGGCATAATTTTATCTTATCGTTTATCTTTAATAGTTGCTGCAAAATGGTCAATAATCCTTTAAATTTAAAAGCAGTGGGTTTTTTTGAAGACTTTATCTCAGAAAGTATTGGATATATAAAGCTAAGATTCCACACGTTTTTATTAATATCTATATTTTATTCTATAAAACTTTCAAGCAAATCAGAGATGGTTGAACCTAAATCTGAGTCCTGAAACAGTCACTGCCAAGTTTTTGAACTCAACCTGGTCCTCACAAAGATAGTCATCCTCCCTTATTAACGCCACAGCTGTTGGACTTTAGCCGGATGTTAATCCAACGATAATGAAAAGCACCAAGTGTTAGTGTTCACTGAGCTACTAATATAGTCTAACAGCAGCTTAATGTCAACACAATGACATGACAGACACTAGAGTGAATATATCTGCCTCCTTAAAAAATAAAAGCCCCGTCATGTAAATATCCAGTTTTACTGAGGTTCAGATTGGGGTAAATATAGATTTAGGTTAAGGTTAGGGGGAGTTTCCAGGAGATCAGTGTGGTTTAATTTGCATTGCAAGGCTAAAAACACACCTGTTTGAGTGTATGTGTGATCAAGAAATCAAATAAAATGAAAGAATAACTAATTTTGATTATTTTGCAGACTTTGCATTGCTGTTCAGACAAATATTATGTTAAAAATATCCTCAAAACTTAGAAACTCTTTGGTTTTAAAGAGTCAAAATAAGCATTTACATGGTAACTTAGTATAAAGAAGACAAATTACTGAAATTCAATATTGTCTTGTTTCATTAATTGGATATTAGTTGGTTTATTCCTAAAAAATCACACACATATTTAGTGTTGTTCATCTTTTTTGTTGCCACTATCTTGTTCATTTTCTTTATTCCCATTTATAAATAAATAAATACAGTTTATTATCACACATCTCTTTTTATTTTTATATTGTTTTATCATCAACCTAACATTCATGCCAACGAAACATATGAAACTGAACAGAAAGTTTTTATCGTCCACAGAACTTTGAACAAAAATCTACTTAACAACACACCTTCCTGTATTTAACTTGAAGTATTTCTCCACTTTGGGGTCAGAACACCACTGATTAGTAAAACTATTAGAAAATGCATCATATTATCTTAGATTTGAGCTTATTTTACACGATTCGTTCACCCCTTAGACCTCTTTCTGTCCATCTACTGTGTGTGAAGCCTCTTGTGGCTGCTGCTGATCAGTCGCCAGGTGAGTCACATGGAAGGCATTGCAAAACTTTAATATTATGTCACACAGACACACACCAGTGACTTTCATTCAAATCCGTCCAAACAGCTGATCATGGGTCAGCTGGGATTAAAACAGCTGACGGCAGCACGTCTGCATGTGTGACTTGATAAAACTGGACGTTATTAAAGGACCGTTCCACTGGTTTTATGTGTTTTATGACACCAGAACACCTGAGAACGTGGAATCATGTCAGATTTCAATAAAAACATGGTTTCAGACCAGAGAAACGAGTTTTTAACATGTTTAGTGAAGCTCAAACTTATTCATTGTCATCCCAAATATTGCTGTATAGTCTATTTTTATTCAACAGGTTCCTTTTGGCTCGAAATGACAGAAACGAGTGACAGAAGATGGAAGGATAGAAGTTGAAGCCTTTAACCCCATGAACACCAAACCTACCATCAAGCATGGAGGTGGCAGTATCATGCTCTGTGGAACTGGAGCTTTACACAAAGTAAATGGAATAATGAAGGAGGAGGATCACCTCCACGTTCTTCAGGAAAACCTAAAACCATCAGCAGAAGGTTGATCTTGGACACAGTTGGATGTTTCAACAAGACAATGAGTCCAAACACACATCAGACGTGGTAAAGAAATGGTTCCATCAGGCTGGAATGAAGGTTCTAGACTGGTCTCCCCAAAGTCCTGACTTAAACCCATCAAGAACCTGAAGAAACAAGTCAGAAAGATGACAAACTTAGTTGAACTGAACCAATTCTGTCCAGAGGAGTCAAAGATAAACCAGAAGATTGAAACCAGAAGAACCAAACTGAGGTGAAAATGGACAAATTTAAGCAAATATTAGCAAAAATGTTAACCCAGAGCATAATGCTGCCACCATGCAGTGCTGTTTGTATATTTTTGACCCAAGTGAGGCCTTTAACCCCAAGAACACCAACCCTACTGTCATGGAGGTGGCAGCATCATAAATTTATGATAGAACCTAAATTCATGATTGTTTTGTTGTGACAAAGATTCATGTGTATCGTCAAAAACATATATCTCAGAAAAAATGTTTTCCAAAATCCACGAACACTTAAAGACATTCTGAGAGGTTATTTTAGGCTGTATTGGTTTTGGATATTTGGGCAAAACAGGATTTTGTTTGATTTTCAAAAAGTCAAAAAAAAAAATCCGAAACCAAGCCTCTTTGTTGTGTTTATGATCAGTACAAAAGGTGAGGAACCGTAAAAAGTTCTTGAAAACAAAGCATCTGTTTATATCTATGAAAAGTCACTACATGTTTTGGTTTGCTTGTCTTTTACCAGTTCTGTTTCCGATCTAGAATCTAGAATAGAAACTGGAGTCAGATTTCTTCCATGTTCGATCAATAAAGCTGCTTTTGATTCCACACTGAAGGTTTGTGTTTCTGCCTGTAGGTGTCAGCAGAGAACTGCTCTATTCTGCACTTTACCACATTATTGACACAACAAACATATAGAAAGATCCTTTGCGTTTGTGATTAAAGCTTGAGAATGTCGTCATGAGTCTCTACAAACACAGAAACTGTATCAGACATCCGCAGTGAGTCTCAGCTATCAGCAAATGAAGCTGCTGTTTGAGGAGATAAGAAGCAAACACAGCTTCCTCCTCATTATATTTATCTCTTCACACTCTCCCTGAAAATAAACTCTAGCAACTCCTCTGCAGTTTAGACGCCTCGCTGTTTGCATGTGAGGTGGAGTTTGTCACTAAAGTCACAGCTGGATGTAGAAATGTGGAATGAAGTCATTCCTCTTCTCATTCATGTCTTCTTTAACTGAATCCTCTCCTGCTGCTCCTCCTCTGTTTAGATTCATCTCCACTTCCTTAAACCTCCTATTCAGAGATACCAACAAACACAGAGTTAACGTTAATTGTCTCAGCTCGCAGAGAAAACCATCCTTTAGTGGAGATCTGCAGCAAATCCGGACAGGATCTGAGGTTTAATCACATTTTCTGGTTCTCCTTTATGGACCTTTTCAGTCCAATCACAGGATTCACTTTAAACAAGTTTCTGTATTGAGTTGACTGGATAAGAAGGAGAGATTACACTCAGATTACGGTGGGATTAAACTCTAAAACCTCCTTTGGCTTCTGTTAGAAAGACCTGACAACCATCCTCCTCCTGCTGCTCTTCTTTTTACTTACTTCTTGTATTGTGTTGCTGTTGTTAAAACTGGAATGTAACTAAAAACAGGAGCTAAACAGGCTGATTTTGTTCATACTTTGCCAAGTAATGACATTTTACATATAAAGGTCAATATCTCCAAGTATTATAGGAAGAAACCAGCAATTTATTATCACTTTTACTGACCTACTGCATAAAAGGACATAAATTAGTGCATCTTGTCATATATTTTTAAGATGTCGGATCCAGAAATTTTTAACTGATTTGATGTGGCTGTTGAAGTTTAGCTCCAAGTCCAAGATTATTCCCAGATGTTGGACTTAATTCTTGGTTTTCAGAGACAGAGAGTCAAGTCAAGATGAAGACAGATGAACCTCTTTCACAACCCAAACCCTTTGTTTTTAGGAAGATGCTAAATAACTGCAGTTTGTCAGAACTATTCATTATCTCCACTAAATCTGCCAACAAAAGCTTTTCGTGAAATATTTAACAAGCTTTTTTCATCCGAATGCTAGTGTTTCTCCACCTGTTAGACGTAATTTTAGGTTCTAGACTAATTCCATAATTACTACTGAGAAAAATACTGCACAAGCTTCAAATACCAGTGGAAAAAACTTGCACCAAACTGGAATTATCTGACAGAACTTATTTAAACTTTACATATTATTTACTCTGCCTGTTAATTTTAGAGCTGCGACAGCCTGCAGAACAACAGCTGATGTGTTTGTTCAAGATAAGACAGCAGCAGATAATCAATTCAGGCCTCATCAATAAAGTGTGGAGATAACAGAGCAGGAGAGAACAGCTCCCACTGAAAATACCTCCAGATAGCAGTCAGTGTTGGAACACTAGAGTTACAGTCAGATCATCAGAGTTCTCAACCATTCTAGCCGTTACATCCAGAGTTAGACAAAGTATTTCCATTTGTCCAAAGAGGAAAAACAGTTCAGCAGCACCGTGAATCTTTAATAAACACATACATGTTTATATTTAAGGACAGAAAGTCACATCAGCTCAGTTTGTGCAAACAGACAGAAGCAGCAAAGTTTAAAACTCTGCGTCTTCTTTCACAATGAAAAAAAAAAATCAGCTGGTTTTCAGTTACGGATCAAAAAATTACCCAAAAAAACAAAACAACCAAAACATATTCTCCATAAAAATCTTATGTACAGTTTCCTTCAGACACATCTCTGGTTGTTCAATACATCACAGACACAGTTTAAACAAGAAGAACTTCTATCACTGTTAAACCAGACGTTATGAGACCAGAGTGACAAGATTTAAATTGGCAAAACTATATTAATACCATCTTGCAAAAAACTGTCACAACTTGGGTTTGTTTCCTACCGAAGTTTTCACTAAAAGAAGCTATTTGTCGTCCGTTTTATTGCGTCATACGGTGCTGAATAAATAAACTTCAGCTTCAGATGGAAAGCAGCTATAAATAACTCAGTTTATGTGCAGAGGACATTAGGTCCCCATAAACCATAACGTCCTGTAAGGTCCTTATAATGCACAGTTTTACTAAAGGTTCCATAAACCGCAAATTCAGAAATGCTGCTTTTAAGAACTCTTGTTTTCAAGTTTCACAGCTCAGTGTTTAACATAAATCCTGGAGTTTCCATCCAAAAGTCTGTTATTTTCTAGGATCGTTCAGAGGAAGTGGAGCAGAAGAAGAAGCAGAACCAGAAAGTAGCTGGTTGGAATCATGTTGACAGCTGATGAACGATACCAGCGAACCTCCTCCGAGTCATCTGGAAGGTAGAGAAAGAGAAAAAAAGGATGAAGAACTGATTTCATCATTTCAAGCAGAACTCAAGCAGCATTTTCCAGACTTTCAATCACCTCAACACACATTAAATTTCCTATATTAGGTCATATTTAGCAGTTAGCACCCCTTATTTTCCAGTATGCTATTAAATGTAAAGTCAACTGTATTGTGTTTTTTTGTTGTTGCAATGCTACTAGAACTTCAAGTCAAGCTGCATAGTGTCTGTATGTAACCTGAGAGACAAGACTCAGGGCAAAACAAGCCCTTTACTGTGAAGTCTACAGAAAAACCTATATATCCTGGATATACCAATAAATAAAGGACATGCAGTCACTCATTTTGGGCTTCAAATGGACAGAAGTCAGCAGAAGAAGACATTTTATGTGGAAACCACGAATTTTAGCCTCAAAAGAAAAATCTCATCTTTTCTCATTTGAATTTTCAAAGCTGCACTGTCAGCCATTTCAGATGCAAATTACTAGGAAGGAAATGCAGATTCATGTAAGTAATTGAAACTTATCCTGACAACAAAAAACTATGACAAAAACTTAAAGTGCTGTGGAAAAAGTTTGACATGTTTTCGTTTTTGGAGATTGTTTAGGAAAACCTCCTTTTGGTGCAGACTTCCTGTTGAAATGCTTCACTGTGAGACTGTTTGGTTGGAGTTAAATGTGTTTAGAATTGTAAATGAGTCGGTGGGATGGAGTCTTTTAAAGGTGCATTTACACTCAGAGGGACTTCTTTTGGTTTCAAAGATAAAAAGTGTGAACGACTCGGGTTTTGATCCGTCTGCTGGGCGTCAACAGCTCGTCCACACCTCTATCAAAACTCCTGTTACTTCAAGATGCCTCCAGTATGAATGTGGAGGGTTTAAATGGAGGAAGATGTCTGGTGCTTGAAAGCAGTTTCTTACCACAGTCTTTATGGAAGACGTGGGGGAAACAGTGCAGGACGCCGTAACCACAGCGGCAGTAGGAGCAGCCTTTCTGAACCCATTCACCGTGAGGAATCAAACCACAACTCCTGCAGACAGACGGAAGGAAAAGATGCGAATCAAAAACCTGGATGGATGGAAATGCTCCAAGTATATAGAGTAAACTGCCAAAAGTATTTGGACATCCATTTGGGTCAATGCATTTTCATTTGCATGTGCAGCTACATTTAGCTGTCCACATACTTTTGGTCAGGTAGTGTGAGAACCATGTTAATTGGACTAGCATCATTTTAGCAGCTTATATTTTTTCATATTTTGGTAGATAAAGTTTGATATTGGAAAACAGAGTCTACATAGGGTGATTTTAAGGTAACAGTACGCTGCATTGATTTCAAAACTCCTTGTATAATGTCTGTAATTTCTTATTTGACACTCTTGTGACTCTGTAAAGAAAAAGCAGGAGATTTGAAACATAAATTACCAAAATATGCCCCTACTGACAAATAAAAAGGCCCCTGAGTCTCTTTAAACAGCAGTTTGGGGACAAAACCTGGACTTAATGGTACCTCTGAACCCAACAACCACTTTAGAAAATGAAAGGAATTGCAGACGAGGCAGCAGCAGATGGTTTTCTTGTCTTTCACCTGATGCGTTGGTCGTATTCGCAGCTCCTGCCGGTGAAAGAAGGAGGACAAGCACAGAAGCTTCCCAGGATGCAGGTTCCTCCATTTTTACAGCAGCTCCGACTCTGTTCGGAACCTTTCAAAAAAAAAAAAGACATTTTTATCAACTTATTTACTCGGTCTTCTCTTCATCTATTTGTTGTTTCTGTCTGGTATCTTAGCATTTTTTTCTTTTCTTTTTTTAAAAATCTTGCCAATTTGACTCAAAATGACATAAAATTTGTCCAAAATTACTCAGAATATGTCCAAAAAGTCTTAAAACTAGTAAAAAATGAAATTGGTCTCAGATTAATCCTCTGTGTAGTATGACAGTTAAAATGACAGAAAACATAAAAAAGTTGAATTACTTTGATTACTTACTTCATTATGATTTTAAAACTATGCTGTATTTTGTATAGCATTTAAATATTTCATTTGTTCACATACGTATCCAAAATGACTGGACTCAAAAACAAAAAATATTCTTGAAACATATCCAAGATTATTTTAAATTTGTAAAAAAAAATGACATAAAATTTGTCAGAAAATATCAAAATATGTCCAAAATGTCTGACAACCTGCCAATAATCACTTAAACATGGCTTTAAATTACTTGAAATTCACAAAGATGGCTCAAGAGCTTAAACTTGAAAATAATTGAAATTTGCTCCAAATTACTTAAAACGTGTCCAAGATTACTAAAAATTTCTCCAAAGGGACTCAAATCTCATCCATGACGACTCAAAATTACTTTAAACTTCTCCAAAATTACATAATATGTACAAATAAATAAATAAAACCTGTCAAAAAATACTTGAAAATTGTTCCATATGACTCGGAACTTGCAAAGACAACTCAGAATGTTGGTATCCTACGAACCAAGATTAGCAGAAATGACTCACAACTCATCCACTTCTACTGAAAATGACCTAAAGCTTGTCCCAGATTTCCAAAATATATGTTCAATGCGTCTCAAAAAGTGCTCCGAGTTACTCAAAACTTGTCCAAGTTTACGAAAATCAAGTTAAAACTCAAAATGTGCACAGGATTACTTCAAATTTGTCGAAAACGACTCAAATCTCATCAAAGACGACTTAAAAGGACTTTAAATTTGTCCAGAATTGTCAAAATATCACCAAAACCTGTCAAAAAGCGACTTGAAACTAAAGTTTGCTTTCACTACCCCACATTCATGCTCTTCTTTAGAGCTTTGTGGGACCTCTGCAGGGTCCTCAGACCTCAGGTTGAGCCTCAGTCTGTATCTGTGAGACTAACCAGAGTCTCCATCTGGAAACATTCCTGCAGTTCTTCTGAGAATCTCAACAAACATCTGAACAAACGACTGAAAGTAGCAGAAAAACACTGAAAACCCAACCGACGGCAAACAGAGACTTCAGGAGTCTTAATGCGGCGACAAAACAGGAAATAAAACACATTTACTGGACTTTTATTTTGAAAAAAAATTATTTTACACACTGGTTTTATGGTTTATAGTCTAGTTTATTTAATTATTGTATCTGAATAATTTTAGGCTGCAGTTTTTCAGGAATTGAAAAATAAGAGGAAAACGTTTCCTGTGTACTCAAATTATTATTTAGTAACTTTTTAATGGTATTTTATGGTATTTTGTAAATTCAGGTTTTTGTCTGATTGTTTCACAGAAATATCAGCAAATCTCAGACCCCAGAATAATTAAACATTATAAGAGTGTAAAAAGCAAACCGGTAATTTAACATGTGCTCATTTTATTTTTCCTGTGTCCTGCATATTATGTCAAATTATTCCAATCATCTAGTCCCTGAAGACTAATTTTCTAAAATTATTTATTTACTTATTTTAAAACTAAAATGCTTCAATTAATGTTTTTAGCATTTTTAATTTCTTTGCGATTTATTTTGCAAAAACTTTTTCCGGGAAATTTAACTTTTGCAAAATTTGGATATTATCTCATATTATTTCTATTATTTAGTTCTTTAAGTTTTTTTTCCAATTTTTGTTATTGTGCAAAACGTTTTTCATGACAACTGGAAATTTAGTTTGTGCAACTTGTGCAAAATTTGCAGATTATCTAGGGTTATTATTATTATTATTGTTATTTCTATTATTTAGTCATTTAAGTTTGATTTCTAAAACAATTTAGTCATTTATTTTTAAAATTTAAATGCTTAAATTAATTATTAGATTATTTATATCTTACTTTTAAAAAATTTTGTGAGTTATTTTGCAATGTTTTATGATAATGGAAATGTAACTAAAGTTTGCAGATGATGTCATGCTATTTCTCTAATTTAGCACTTTACGTTTTGTTTTATAAAATAATTTAGTCATTTATTTTTAAAACTTAAATGGTCTAGTTAATTATATTATTTTTCTAATTTTTGTTATTTTGCAAAAAGTTTTTCATGATAAATGGAAATTTAACTCGAGGTAGCAGATTTCAGCTATTTCTATTGTTTGGTCTCTCAAGTTTTACAAAAAAATTTTCACTAAAATTTGTTTAATTCACAAGTAATTCTGGTTAATTTAGTAAAAGTTCATCGTTTATTTAAAAATAACTCTCTACATGATGATAGAAATAAATCTGAATGCTAAAACAGTTGTATTTATTTTAGTTTTTTCTGAAACTTTACTCTAAAACCTCAGTTTTTTTATCTCCACCTTGTGGAACTTTCTGCATCTGTTGGAGGTAAACTGCTGAATTCTCTTCTTCGTTGGTGTTTGGTTCTGTTTGTGCTGCGATGAGGTGAGAACTTACTGCCGGTGAGGCCAACGAAGGGAAGGACGGCGCCGGCGTCTCGGTGTTTTCGCTCTCCGCCGTTTGGAGAATTCACCTGGACGAACCGATCCAAGGAGGATTTACCAGAAGAAGAAGAAGATGGAGAAGAAGAAGAAGAAGAAGAAGAAGAAGAAGAAGAAGAAGAAGAAGAAGAAGAAGAAGAAGAAGAAGAAGAAGGAGAAGAAGGGGAGGTCTGGTCTCTGCTGCACTCGTCTCCTTTACAGTCTGTAAAACAAAAAGTCTGATTATAACTCAGAAATTCCAACAAACTGCTTGTATTTTTGCATTTTTTTGTTGACAGATATGATGATTTGAGCCTCAGTTTTACTGCAAACGATCATTTTTGGACGTTTCTTTTCTACTGATACTCCATAAATATTTGCATTATTCCTCTTTACTTTAGATTTCCTCACTGTGGCTTTAATAAAATCTCATCATATTGTATAAAAATGATGATAAAATTGCTGCTCTGTGATTCATTCTGCCTTCTAATATGATTTAAAGATATATTTTGCAGCAAAATCTACAAAACTGAAGCAAATAAACAACATATTGTGAAAATAAAACTCAAACTTAACTTCCTTTAAACACTTAAAGCAGCACTTTTTATACACTTCAGCCTTTTTGCTGGAAAAAAACACACAACTAATAACTGCAAATGGTGCTGATGACTCCTCCAGAGGTAAAAATGTTAAATAAATATTAAATTTAATGAAGTTTCTCACTGATTTCTACAATCATCATTGTATTTAATGGAGCCTCTGGACACAAACACTGGATGTAAAACTACAAATAATCTCCATGTTTGTAGTTTATCATAATATCTTTAAATTAAAGCTAAATCTGATCCTCATGAGTGAAAATTTAAAGCTTTAGTTGCGTTATACACGATAAATATGATCTTTGTAGGCTCTAAAAATGAACTGTGACCTTTTCTACATGCAGAAATATTCATTTAATCATATATTCTGCTCATTTTAGACACTAAAAGTGATTAGAAAAGCAGAAAAGTGAACCGACCTGAAGCAGGCAGAGCAGCAGCAGCAGCCTGCAGACTCAGCAAACACAACACAATCCTGCAAAGAGCCACACAAACCCAGTGAAATATGACATTACATGAGGTAAAATGAAGAAAGAAGTGTCCGGACTCACCTGAACAGCTGCGTCCAGCTCATTTTACCAAAGAGGTGAATTTTTAATTCCCAACAATTCCTGGAGTTTTCTTCACAGTCTCGATTTAAAATAGGAATAAAAAACCACAAAATAGTCCCCAGACTTTCCAGAAGTCAGAAAAAGAGTCAAAATGTTCACAGATTAAAAACAAAACCAAAAAACACCTTTTTTCTTCACACCAGCAGCGATTTAGTGAAATAAAAAACGTTCTTCTCTGAGCAGAAACTTGATAAAATCCTCATAAAACCAGTAAATCTTCTCCTCCTCCTGCTGCTGCTCTGGTTGATCTGAAACTTTCTTCTTCTTCTCCTCCAGGTGAGACTCTTTCAGGGGGCGGGGCTTCCTGGGGCCACACCCACTGACGTCACTCTCGGTCTGTCTGGGAGGAAGTTCAGCTGGAATCAACAATAATTAATAGAAACTGGATGGAAAACCAGTGAAGTCTGGGGAAACTAGCCTGTAAGAAACTTCATGTTTTCAAGTTGTTATGATTTGAGGATGTACTTTAGAATTAAATCTTTTTTTATGCTCAACTATCTCTGATTTTCTGACATTTTTAACACAAACTCTGGATATTTAAAATGGTATCTGTGAAATTCTAGCTTCATTTATCAAATATTTCCAGAGATATTTATTTTGAAAACCGCTCGTTTTTTTTCTCACATGAAAATTTTGAGTCTGTTTGAGCAACAATATCTGAGGAACTATTAAAGATAAAAACCTGAATTTTTCTCTCTTATTTCTCATCATGTCATTGATTCAGAATCTGGAATATTGGACAGTAGATCAAATAATCTCTGATTATGGAGGAGAAGAAGTTAAAGCCATAAATGTGCAGGGAGGAGGTCGGGGTGGATGGATGGGTCAACAAAACGTTGGACTTTAACCATCTATAATGTTGGACAAGTGGTTCAAATATGGAAAACTAATGGAAAAGTTCCATCTTTGAGTAAATCCAGAAGTCAACTGCTGATATGCAGCTGCAGGTTACAATAATAAAAAACTAAAGAAATGTACTCAGATTCCTTGAATGATTTGAATAAATGAATCTTACAAGAAGAAAAATACACAAAAAAACAAGTTTATGGAGGATTTTCTCCTTTTTTAAAATGTTTTTTGCTCTGTGAGGTTTTCTCAGCTCCATGTTTCTGTGAAAGAATGAGACAAAAAACTGAATTTATACTTTAAAAAGTTGCTGTTTTTGGATGATTTCATTTATCTAACCTTTATTTAAATTCCATTCTGGTATAAAGGCCTCATTTACGCTGTAGCCGAGTAAGAAAATATAATAAAATATTTCATAGTTAATTTTTCTAGTCGATTTTTATGCTTTCTAATATTTGCTTTAACAATTAATAAATAAATACATTTAATATGAAATATTTGGCAATAAAAATGAAAAAAATAAACCTTTCTGTCTTTCTTTCTGTCTTACTTTCTTTCTCTTTCTTTCTCTCTTTCTTTCTTTCTTTCTCTCTCTTGTTCTTTCTTTCTTTCTTTCTCTCTTTCTTTCTTTCTTTCTTTCTTTCTTTCTTTCTTTCTTTCTTTCTTTCTTTCTTTCTGTCTTTCTTTCTTTCTTTCTGTCTTTCTGTCTTTCTTTCTCTCTTTCTTTCTTTCTTTCTTTCTCTCTTTCTTTCTTTCTTTCTCTCTTTCTTTCTTTCTTTCTTCCAGTTTCTTCTTCCTCCGTCTCTCTCATGTTTATTAACTTCAGTCTCACCTTCTCATGTTAATGAAGTTGCTGCTGACAGGAAACTTGCAGAACAACAACCAGGAACTTCAGTCTTTTCATGCATTTTACATAAAAACACACTTTCAACCAACACCAATGCTGGTTTATCCCTGATTTATCTGCAGTGTTGTGGTTTATCCTTTATTTCTTGTCGTTAGTAGGTTTCTCATAAATTATCCATATCTTGTTTTGTGAGCATCATCTGGCTGAAGAACTTCCCTCAGGGTTTCATGAAGTTCTGTCTTATCTTATCTTGACCCCTCCTCCGAACCCAGAACACCTCCAGTTAATCTGCCTGGGCTTTGGGGGACAATCAGAAGGTGGAAATGGGTGTTTTCTAATCTATGCAGCATCACAATGGAGTCAGACCTGCAGGAGGGAGAAGCTCCATCCGAACACAGCAGCTAAATCTGCATGTCAAAGCACAGATTCTGCAGGAAACTCCGAGGGGAAGCAGGTCTGCAGTTAAACCAACACTGAGTTTCTGAATCAGGCTTTTCTGAAATGCAGCTTCACTGTTTCAAGCTTCTATTGTAGAGAATAAAAGTGTAAGCAGAGATCTTATAACCTCCACTGATTCATAGATTAGTATTAGAGATGTTTCCTCTTGTCATTTATCTCCAGCGAGGAAAACAAAGATGGAATCATCCTAAAATATTCCCTTCCTTAATTCCTTCCCCTATAGAGTCCAGCAGAGCACCGCTGTTATAATTACACATTCATTTTAACTGGTGGTAGATTTGAAAGCAGATAAAATAGATCAATCATTCTGTTTGCATATAAAATCTGGAGAGTTAGACTAATATTTCTCACATTCACCAGGTCTCAGAGCTCTTTGGTTGCAGTGTCGGGTTTGTAAAATACACAATGAACAGCACTTTTAAGCAACTTATCGTAGCAGTTAAGTCACAAGTCAATACCTATTATTAAAACTTGGGATATAAGGGTTGTATTGATGTAAAGTAAATATAAAATTGCACTACAGTATGTAGAAATGTAAAAACATGTCCTGTGGATTTGCAGTGGCAGGTCTTAAAGGGTTAAATGACAGTTTTTCAGTATAAAGAGCTGCAACAAGAACATGTTTTATTTCAAGGTTATATTTCCACTTCCTTCTATGTTAAAGATGAATGAAATTACTTTTAGTTTTATTTCAATTTTAGCTGCTTACTTCTTTGGTGTGATGTCTCAACAAATTTATTAGTCGTTTTTAATTCTCTCGTTTCTTTTGTTTTTCATTTCTAACTTTTAACCTTTAGGTTATTGGCGTGTAACATGATCGCCCCCTGCTGGGCCTCAAAAGCTATGACAGTAAACAGTATATCCTGTAAAAAGATGCACAACTGGAAGGTTTGATGGATGTAAATGACACTGAAGTGGAGATTGTGGATGTGAATACGAGAAATAGAAATAGTATATCCTCTTTAATTAACCCTAAGAAGATGGAAAATATCATGTACTTTAAATAAAAGAAACAAGAAGAAGAAGAAAAGCCTTGACTTGAGAACATTAGTGCTTTAAACCACAACCTGGTAGAGTGGCTCCATCTGGTGGCGGGTTTAAGAAACAGTTAAAATAAAACTAACTGTGAAATACATTTAATTACTGCTGTGACATGAAACTACATACAACACATACAATTTGTGTCAAAATAAAACAAAAGGAATTTTTATTTGACAAATGTATTTAATAAAAGTTAACATTTCTTTACTTTATGCATCAAACATTGCAGTAAAGACACATTTCATTATACAAACACTTCAGACTTATCCCTGCATTGTCCTCATTTACACGACATCTTCATACTTTATACGTTCTGTAGAGTGTCACAAAATCTTCCTTTACATCTGTAATGTCTTAAAGTGCTTTGCATCTTCAGGCTGTCGCTACTTTGTGTTGATGTTTGTTGTTTTTAGCTCACAGTTTTGCTAATATTGTTATTTTGCAAAACAATTACACAAAACTGTGAGATAAATCGTCCAGCTTTACCTGGATGGTGACATTTCTCAGCTTCAGAAACTTGCAATGTGTTTCACTCTAGCAACTAAAGGTAGCTAGCTAACATTAGCTATTTTGTAGTGTGTACACAAACACATGACAACATATTCTTACATCAGGACACCTTGTTGTGCGTTAGCAGTGGTTTTCATTATAAATCAGCCCTCTTAGCTTGTTGACTTATTATTTTACACAGTTAATTAAATATCCCTGTTAGTATTCCAGTTTTACCGCATAAAGTTGAACATTTAAGCATCTTCCACTCATGAGATTTGGGGTTGGTGGTAAAGATGCTAAACTTCTAGGGCTAGGTTTCATTAGCATGAACATTTCTTTAGCATGAACGGACACAGGACTTACTGATTTTAAGAAATAATTCACTCCTTCCATCAGTCCCATTGGTTAAGATAAACTGTAATCACCAAAGCAATTGCTAGCTAGATGCATGAGGGGCAACAAACAACCCAGCAGATTAGCTTGTTAGCGGTATTGCTACCCTGGCTACCTTCATCAAACTCCCAGGAAATTGTTTTAATCTTTATCCACTTGTGTTTCTTTACTAGATGGATGTTGTACTTATTCTCCTCAAGCTAGCGTGTATTGTAAAGATTTACTACTGGAAATTCAGTAATTGACTTAGCTAGCATGTTATGCTATGTTACAAAAGGTAAAAATTAAGTTGCATGTGTCACAGCGGTCTGCTGTGTGTTGGTTTGATGCAGGAGTTTTAGGCCAAAGATAGTTTTCTTCACATGTTGTATGTTCTTAGCCGGCTTGCTAACATTAGCTACAATTACATCTACATTCAGGAGTCTGCACATTAGAGCTGGAGGTTGTAGGATGCTAAAGCTAAGCTAGCTGCTGGATGGTCATTAAGTGTTTGCAGCAGGTTTGTGGCCGATTTTCAGCAAATATTTGACAGTAGATTGCCAAAAATGTTGCTGCAAGTTCACCAGTGTTTGCTACTGTTGGAAAACATCCAGTAAGATTTTGTCAATTCTGAGAACTTTGCCACTCTTCCATGTTCACTGAAGGTCTGGCACCGCATTTTACCAGTTCACATGTTGTACGTTCTTAGCCAGCTTGCTAATATTAGCAACAACAATGTCTACATTCAGGAGTTTGCACTGTAGTTTAGAATTGGAAGCTTCAGGATGCTAAAGCTAAGCTAGCTGCTGTATGGTCATTAAGTGTTTGCAGCAGGTTTGTGGCTTATTTTTAGCAAATATTTGACACTAGATTGCCAAAAATGTTGCTGTAAGTTTGCCCATCTCAGCTACTGGTGGAAAACACCCAATGAGATTCTGGCATTTCTTCCAAGTTCACTGAAGTTCTGGCAAGAAAGTTAGCCAGTAGCGCTAAAGTTCTAGTGACTCTGGTAACAAGTTGACCTTTAGTTGCAAACAAGCTGGTTTACGTTGCCAATAAATAGCATTTTGGGCAATAATAAAAGTAAAGTCAGGTGTAAACACAGGTAGATAGTGGATTTGAGTTTAAAAAAATACTATCTACTCACAGTGTAAACAAACCGATGGCAGCTTTTGTATCATGTAAGTAGTTTGATACCCTTTGACCTTCCCCAACAATCGGAAAAGAGTCCTTTTGAACTTCTATTAGAAGATTTCAACTTTCTTCTTCATCATCATCATCTTCTTCTTCATCCTCTTCCTCCTCGTCTTCTTCATCTTCGTCCTCCTCCTCGTCTTCTTCTTCCTCCTCCTCCTCCGTCTTATTCATCTTCCAGCTCAGAGTCCACTCGTCCTGCGGCATCCCGTCGTCTTCGTGTTTCAGTCCCGTGGATCTTTGACTTCGGTGTTCGCTGGAGAAACAAACCACCTCGTCCACCTTCCTCACGCGACAGATCCTCCATGACTCCCTCCAGGCCCTCCACTCCTCCACCTCGTCGCCGTCCTCCTCGTCGTCCTCGTACTCGTCTCCGACCCGGTGGGCCTCGGCGACCCTCCAGGCCTGCTTCCAGGAGGAGAAGGACGAGTTCAGTTTGTGGAACTGCAGATGAAGAGGAGCATCCGGTCTGGGTTTCACTCGTTTTCGGAACTTCTTTACTGTCTTTGGTTCTTCTTCTTCTTGCGTGTTTTCTGTCATCTTCTTTGTGTTGTTTTTATCTTCATCAGTCGTCTCTTTCTCCTCTTCCTCTTCCTCCTCGCCACCATTTTTGTTGTCCTCTTTATCGTCTTCCTCTTTGTCTTTGGTTTGTATTCCATCATCTGCCTCCTCTTCTTCATTCTCGTCTTCTTCTTCCTCCTCATTGTCTTCATCTTTCTTTTGGTCTTGGTCTACTTCTTCCTCCTCTTCTTCTTCATCCTCCTCCTCCTCATCATCATCATCATCTATTTCCTTGTCTTCTTCATTATGTTCTTTTATTTTGTCTTTCTTATCTTCCTCATCATCCACTTTTTCTTCTTCTTCCTCCTCCTCCTCAACATTTACTTCCTCGTCTTCCTCCTTGTCCTTTTCTTCCTCCTCATCCACCTCTTCTTCATCCTCGTCATCATCTTCTTCTTCATCTTCAGCCTTTTTCTTCTTCTCTTTACCGTATTCTTCGTTGTCCTTATTGTCTAATTTAGAATCGTCCTCATCCTCATCTTTCTCCTCATCTTCCTCTGCTTCTTCATCCTCCTCCTCTTCCTCACCTTTAACCTTATTGTCCTCCTCTTTTTCCTTCTTCTGGACTTTGTCGTCCTCTTCATCCTCCACTTCTTCTTCTTTCTCCTTGTCTTTGTCGGCTTCATCTTCCTCTTCATCCTCCTCCTCCTCATTTTTATCCTTTTCATCTACTTTATGTTTCACATCAATGTGCTCCTTTGCATCTTCCCATTTATCATCCTCTTCCTCCTCTTCATCTTCCTCTTCTTCCTCCTCCTCTTTTAGTTTTTCGTTTAACTCTTCTCTCTTGTCTACTTCTTTTTCCTCGTCCTCCTTATCCAGATCTTTTTCGTTTTCCTCCGCGTCTTCATCTTCTTCCATCTTATCTACATCTTTTTCCTCTTCTTCATCTTCCTCCTCCTCTTCTTCATCTGCTTCTTCTTCCTTGTCGTGTTTTTCTTTCTCCTTGTTTGCTCCCTTCATCTCTTCTTCCTCATCCTCCTCTTCTTCGCCTAGTTTGTCCACTTCTTTGGATTCTGCGTTCTCTTCCTCCTCATCCTCCTCTTCCTCCTCCTTTGTTTTATCTTCATCATTTACAATGTCATCTTTTTCCTTCTCCTCGTCTTCCTCTTTCTCCTCCTTTTCTTCATTGTCTTCTTCCTCCTCCTTCTCCTGAAGTACATCTGTGTCCTTCTCCTCTTCTTCATCTTCATCATTCTCCTCCTCATCATCATTCTCATCTCGATCTTTGTCCTCATCTTCGTCTTTGCTGTCTTTTTGTTTTTCCTTCTTGTTTATTTCTTTGTCCTCCTCTTCCTCCTCCTCCTCATCTACTCCTTCATCCTCTTCCTCCTCAGTCTTCTTACTAAAGTCTTCTTCATTGTCTTCATTTTTGTTGACAGCTTCCTCCTCCTCCATTCCTTCATCCTCTTCCTCCTCCTCCTCCTCCTCCTCCTCATCTACTCCTTCATCCTCCTCTTCCTTTCTATCATCCGTCACCTCCTCCTCCTCCTCCTCTTCGTCTTCCTCTAGGGTGACCCATCCTTTAGGAGCCTTCCAAGCCTCCATCCACTCTGTGGTATCAACGATCTCCTCCTGATCCAGGTCTGACATGAGGAGAAGGTTTGTGTTTTCACGTCTTTTTGTCAGGAAGTCCACATGTTGATGGTGGGACCTCAGTGAAGCTTCGCGCCACCTGTAGACGTAACAGCAGTTTGGGTTAAGATCAGTCAGATCAATTTGATGATTAAAAGCAAAACTGAGCAAGAAAATGTAGCGCATCAACCAGATTCACCCTAGATCCTAAAGACTCCTAAAGAGATGCAAAACAATCACAAAACAGAAACCACCACAAAAACTTGTCTTTTGTAGTCGTTTTGCATCTCTTTCAGTCTGGGTCTGGATTAATGTCTATACCTTCATCAGGAACACCTGATTCAAAAAGTCATTGGTGAAGACTGAGAAAACTGCTAAGGAGCTTTAGTCCTTTTATTTTATTCAAACCCTCAGCACTAAACGTAGCTGAATAATTAAAAAGTATTTGTCTGTTGTGTGAAGATTGAATAACTTCTCAGACTCTGTCAGCAGTTTTGCTGTTGCCTCCAATGCTAAGAAGTAAAGTAAAACATCTGTGTTTTTTAAATCAGTAACCAAACCAACAATTAATGTCTTTGTCGATAAAGCAAAGTGTGTGTATCCAAAGTTGTATATATCTTATTAATGTTGGCTGTAGAGCTCCATTGCTCTTTAAAATGAAAGTAAAAATATATCAGTGATCCAATGTTTCAACAGGTGAACAGGTTCCTTTAATGCCTTGAAGACACTGCAGTTTATTTTGGCTGAGTTGTACTTTTACTGCTTCCAGAAATCATCTGCAGCTGAAAATATTTCCTATTCCCTCCCATCTGAGACGTATTTTCTAAAACCTACAATGACCAGCTGTTTGGGAAACTATTCAGGCTCTTTCAAAGTCAAACTACATGTTTGTGAGCCATTTTAAGGATCTCCATCTTCAGTAGGAACTAGTGGAATCAAAGGCTTAGAGTTGAAGGCAGAATAGGTGAACTATGACTAGTTTTTTGGTCTTTTTATGGGATTTCTGGGGGCTAAAATATTAAATATCTGCAGTCTTGTTATTCAGGAACATGCTACAAAAAAAACTTACTTTGAATTTAGCATCATTCGTCAGACAAGCAGCTCCAACCCACCTGATCTGCTGCTTGTATCCCCAACAGGAGCTCCAACTTTCCCGGCGTTCTTCGTTTTCCTCTGGAGGAGCTGCAGAGATCAGCCAGGATTTGCTCCATCCAGGCATCCAAAAGTCATTTATCCTCATTATGAGTTCGGCGTCGGTGCCAGAGCAGCTTTCAGACTCATAGTCTTCGGTGTATTCGCTGAAATCACTGAGTGTTTCATCGTCCGATTCTTCAGTTTGACTCTCGTAGTCTACATCACCTTCAGTTTCAGGTTCTACCTCAGACAGTTTCCATGAATCCTCCCAGTCAAAGAGCTCATCCTGTTTGACGATAATAAAAATAATAGTATAAATGTTTGTTCTTGTGGCTCAGTGGACACTTAGCATCTGGAAAAATTTAAAAAAAAAAAAAAAACTGTAAAGATTCCCACCTGCTCCTCCAGCTGCTGCAGTTTCTCCAACTTGTCGCTGATGTTTTGCTCGTAATCCACCCAGAGGTGATCCCAGTCCTTCTTCTGCTGCCTGAAAGCAAAGTTCATGATCTTCCAGGTTCCGGCCCAGCGAGGGAGAGTGTATTCTCCGACTTTAATATTGCAAACCTTCTGTTTTTCAAACAGAACGTCCCACTGGAAAGGTTTCACCTCAGGGTGCTCCGACTGGGCCGGACTCTTCACCTGGAACCAAGAGCAGCAAAGACAAAATGTGAATTAATCACTTTGTAGTTGCTCAAAGTTGTCTAATCTTGCAGGAAATACAAAATTAGACAAGAATCTTTTGGTTTTTATACGTTGGAACGTCACTAAAACCAACAGAAAGTGCATCTTAGATAGTCGAGTAGATCTTTGAGATTCCTGTCAAAGCCTCATGGGAAAAAAAACATTTATATCCTTTATTGTGGAATGACATGTTCAACTATCAGTTTGTCCACATTCTTTTGTAGTGAACCTTAATTCTCTTTCTGCCAAACCAAACCAGGATTTTCCCAGAACTTTGTTAAAACCTCCTTCAAACCGCAGATTTTGGTATAATTTAAAGTAGTTTCTACCTGTTTCCAGGACCGACTCCATTTCTCAACAGAAGACGTCCATTCAGGTTCTGATCCATCCCCCTCTGCTTTGTACTTCCTGTCGTTTGTCAGCTCGATGGTCGTGAAACCTGCGATTCTGGTTTTCAACTCTTTGGCTTTTAGGAACAGGTACTTCGGAGGCTTCAGGCTCATCCAGGAATCTTTCCAACACAACCGGAACACGTCCACCTCTACTTTGCGCTTCGGCCTTTTGGGTTTGGGTGAAGCCGACCTCCTGGGAGGAGGCGTAGGAGGTGGTGGAGGTTCGGGTTTGGCTTTCGGAGGCGGAGGGACGACTTTGAACTTAATTTTGGGCTTGTTCTGCTCGGCTTCGTCCAATCCCCTGGTGACCCTCCTGAACTCAGATACGTCACCTTTTTTAAGGTCGCCATTGGAAACGATCGTATGGTGGTAGGTCCATTTTGAGAAAAGGCTGCAGATTGAAAAACAAAAGGAAACATCCAGTCAGTCCCTACAGTAAACAGTCTGGTGTTCAGGAAGTGAAAAATGAAAGCTATGTCCTGTGTGGTAACAGGTACTAGTGTTTTATTGTGACACTGTGGTGGTACAACAACAAACGTCCTTCGTCCTCACACTTTGAGGGAGCTCTTCTTGTCCCAGTCAGCCTGCTGTTTGTTCTGGTCGGCGATGCTCTGAGCTCTTTGTTCCCATTGGTCTCTCAGACGACCGTTACCAAAAGTCCTATTCTCCTCCTTCTTTGAAAGCATCTTGTTGCCTAAAAGACAAGAAACAACAGAGACACCAACAAGCGAGTCACATTTGTCCAGTATATCCAGTCAAAGTACATCTGTCTTTGATTGTCTTCAGAACTAAGGTTTCCAGGGAACTAAAGGTTCTTTCACTTCTTTATCTGCTTTCCCACCACAGTCTACACTCTCATGTTGATCAGGCGAATTAATCTGCTCATGTTTATGACATCTATGACATCGATAGCAGGAAATCTGGTTCATCTGAGTTTCTTAAAGGGTTTTAAAACACAAGGGAAAGTCTAGTATGGCTTTTTTATGGTGTGTTTAAGTTCTTCACTTTAAACCACTTAATGGATTTATACCAACGTACTTGTACAACATGCTTCCAATTATTGAACCTTTATTTTTTAAGTTCTTGTTCCAAAATAATTAAACCAAAAAAGATCTACAGTTTGCTGCTGGAACAGTCTGAGGATCTTTGATTAGAAGGTTTTACATCCTTTAATTTGTTTATTGAATTATTTATTGTATTCACGCTCACTATATTTTCTCTAATTTTATGTTATTCATCTATTTTTCATTCAGTATTGTACTTTTTACTGTTACTTTCTCACGTTTTGAAACTTTTGGTTTCACATTTAAACTGTTGTATTGTCAGTTTGAAGTGCACTAAGCTTTAGGTTGATTGATTCATGTTAGGATTTCAACAACAAGAAAGCCAACAAAAGCAGTTCTTGTGAATTTGCGAGATTCTTCAGCAGATTCCCACAGCACAAACAACTTTCTTGCATATCTTGCTTTCCATATATATTATACATTGATAATATTCAGGATTTTAAGCTAGAAACACTCCTTTGACTGTATCTGGAAGAAGTATGAGAGGACTAAATACTATTTTCCTGGATGTTTTCCAGTTATTTGAAATATTAAACAGGCATATACAGTATTCAAAAGCTTCTATATTCATTTATAGTCATACATACCTACAGTACGAGACAGTTAAAAGACTATTAATCTAGTTTTACGCCAGTTCTTGGTGCAGCGTCTTCCTGAAGACCGACTGTGACATGAGACAACCAGCATCGCTCTATAATTAAACCAGCTTCAAAGAGCAACAACAAGAAGAAAACAGGCCTGAAGTCAGTTCAAAAATGGAGATATTCATTCTGAGTTCACTTTATTATTCAAACATAATGATGATAATGTGTATTTTAGTGAATTTACAATGTGTTTGACCACAACAACAAAATTGATCCTGTTGCCAAATGCAGTAGTAATCTGTAATATGTCTAAGTTGTGTTTTTCCAAATAAATTAATCAATAAAATCATGTGAGGGTTCGTATTTTATGCCAGTTGATGTAGTTTCTTTAAATAGCTGCTAGAATAAAGCACCAGAGTGAGTCAGAGGCTTTAATCCTCATCTGTCTGGAGGATGAACCCGGTGTCTTAACAGCGTCTCGGATGATAAATGAGTTCGACTTTACCAACAACTGGTGACGTAAAATTAGGAAATGAGCTCAGGCCTCCTCCATCTCCTCCCTACACAGTTTGGAATTTTAAAATGTCCCCAATGGAAACTACAGAGAATCAAATAACAGTGATGTCAACACCTGAAATGTGAATAATTAAAGGACTAAACAAGTGAATGTTGACTCAGATCAGTATGTTGAAACCCAACTAGTAGTTTAGATGGTTCAAGAAGTTCATGAAAGTGAAAAGTTCATGCTGTTTTATCTTTATTTCCTTGTAGATATCCGCAACAGGCAGTTCCAGTTGTAGTTTTCTATAGTCTGTTTCTGACTCATCCAAATTCTAGTTCAAGATATCCTTAATTAGGCTCAATTCAAGATCTCTATATTGCCCTTTTAGCACATCTTGAATTACATTTGAACTCGTCAGAACTCCATTTCAGGATATCTATAGCATCATTCTTCCTGTCAAAACGTAATTACAGACGTCTTCAATTACAGCTTTGACTAAGCAAAATGACAGATATTATTCCAAATCCATCTGACAAACTGTTTAACTGTCATGTCCGAGCAGCCCGAGGTCGAAATTCTTGTGAATTTCAAAGACTAGTCCTTAATAAGCTAAGCTCTTCTTCTCAACAAACTCTTCGCTGATAAGTTTAGTCCTATTTTGTGGCATTTTCTGATGATTTCTTCACCACCAGCAATGTTAAAATGCTTTGCTGAACCAATGTTCAAGAAGCAGAATCTTCCCAAAGAGTTCAAACCAATGTAGTCCAAGATATCTGCAATGAAAATTAGAGTAGTATAAATACAATTAAATCATTGGTATCTGTAATTTTAATTCTTGACAGTCTACTATTAAATAGTTCACAAGCTTGCCAAACAAATGTGCACAAGACTAGCTAAAAATCAGGGTTCTGCCACCACTTTGTTTTTGTAATCGCACACATCGAACGGACAGGAAATATTCACGTAATTTGACAGTATTTTGGGTTAGAATTGATGACTTTACCTTTAATTCTGCTTGTTTTTTTGGGCTGGACTGTCATTATCACAGTGACAAAGCAAATTCATCAACACGGGTTTGAAAAAGGAGATTTTCCCGCAATTTGCTCCACCGCCTCCACCCTCATCCACACATGGCTTCTATTTAGATACAGTAAAAGCTAAAATCACCACTAGTCAACCTTTAAAAGGACTGGATAACTGTCAGAGCTGGTCCTGACCTCTCTGGGGCCCAAAGCATAATTCAGCTCTGAACTCCTCCTACCCAACATGCGAACCATTTAAACCATTTGCATTAGCACAGTTCCACCTGACACCCTGCTGCTCCCACTACAATCCTGCCTCCTTTAAAACAGTTTGCTCTAAGAATAAGTGGACCTATAGTGTCAGGCCTTTCCATTCCCCAGTCAGTCTACAGTTGTAGCTGAACCAATGTGCACCAGGAGACAATTTACAGCCGCCATCATGCCTATATATACTGTCTGGACTGGTTTCTACAGAGGTTACTGAAGGAAAGTACTTTCTGAGCACTTAAACTGTTTTATATACACTGCATGCACTTTAGCTAAGGCAAATAAATTGCATTTTGTCAATACAATATGGTCTGTTTTTCCTCTGTATAAAAGGAGTTGGTCATCAATGGAAGCTCCATATTTGTAAAGCCTCCCCAACATTTCATATTCTGCTTTTTTTTTTTTGATGGAACTTTTCTGTGGAACCATTTCTCTACAGATGTTCGTCCCATACAGGTGCTTTTTACCAGTACAGGGTGTCCCTAAAGTCTGGACACATAGGAAATCTCATTAACTATAATTGTTCTGGATCGACAGATTAAATATGGCTTTGTTGAAAGGAGAAAGAGATGAACTGGTTCTTCTCAGTGGACATGAAGGATGGACATATGGAAACATGGCAGATGAATTTAATCATCCAAGAAAGATTCCACTTGACTTTCCCACAGCGGTGAAGGTGGTTAAAAAGGTTAAAGAAACAGGCAGTCATGAACAAACCCCCTTCTAGACGACCAAATGTATCAGCAGAAACTAAAGAACTGGTCAGAATTGGCCCTAACCGTATCTTTTGATATGTCCATCCTTCATGTCCACTGAGAAGAACCAGTTCAAGTCTGTCTTCTTTTGACAAAGTTATATTTAATCTGTGGAGGCAAAACAATTGTAGTTAATGAGATTTCCTGTGTGTCCAGACCCCTCATTCAACCACATAGGACCAGCTAGTTCTGAGTGTTTACAGTGTTTTGTAGCAATGTATTTTTGTCACTCGACATGCAGCTGTTTTGCATGTAAACAAATCATTTTTATTAGTTAAAGTGTGTATAATCTGGATTGATTTGAAGCTCTTTTACAGTCTCTTACGGGATGAAGACTACTAGGAAGAGTTCTGGAAGCAAACTGATGAAAACTCCAAGACTGACCCAGAATCTGGAGCCAGACGAAAGAAAATGAACACAGTTTGACGTCTCTAATGAAGCAGAACAAGAACACTTTTTGCATCTTTTAAATTCTAATCATCTAACAAACTTTATCAGCCAATAATGACCAATTTCACAGCAAATCACAATGACAATAAAGATATACTATTGTAAGAAAGTTGAAGATTACATGAAGAAAATATACCTACATACTGTATGTGAGTTTTTGTGGTTTCTGCACAGCAGTCTTACCTGCATGAGCAAATTATAAGGAGAGACTGACCAAAATAATCACTATTTAGCAGACAAAAATTTGCAATAAATGAGATATTTTGACACCAAATATCCGGCTCCACCTCTATATAAAAACAAACCTCAAAGCAGGAAAACTGACTCATGCACCAGGTGAGCAACTTTCACTGGTCACGTGACCCTGAGCTTCCGTGTTATTTAGCCTAGCATTAGCTTAGCATAAAGCTATGTAGCCCAGTCTTCAACACCGCTACTGTTTTCAATTACATTCAACCCATTATTCATATTTTTTTTTCACAAATTAAAACAAACAAATGATCTAATCCTGACTTACCTGGAGTTTCTCTCACAGTCTGTCTTTTAGTTTATATTCCTTGTTGTAACTGACAGTAATCATTAAGGTAAACTACAGTAAGTTCTCTCTTTGTTCTTTACTAGCTAGCCTTCCTCTCTTTCTTAGTCTGTCTTCAGTCTGTTTCTGCAGTTAACTTTTACCACCTCACACCAGCGTGTCCTGTATATCTGCTAAGCTGCCAGCCAGCTTCCCTCCTTCGCTATTTTTACATCGTCACGTTGGGAGATCCAGAGCTGCAGCTCTAATTTTAGTGTTGGGGGGTGAGGCAGAAGCAAACACGAGGAGGGCGGCCTGGAAATGCACAGAACAAGACATGAATTGTGAAAACACTCGAGTGAAATGAATCCTCATTCAACAGGTGCAGCAGCACCAACAGACAGGACGGCTGTAAACACATGAGCCAACCACTAAATAACTAGCTTACAGGTCGCTAGTGTAGCATGGAACATGCATGAAACAAGTGGAAGCTCCACCTTCAGACACGAGTCACTGACGGGCAGTCGGCCAAATGATGCAAAGACCAGGAAGCACCTCAGAATAGAATTACAAACAGGAGTTTATTGTCACACTGTCTGATGGATGTAGAAACATCTGCACAGCTGTGTTGGAAAATAACTGCAAGGAGAGAATGAATCCTACAGAGTTTACAGCTCTTTGAATTGACATCATTAAAACCAATCAGATGAAAACTCAACAAGCAGCCAAGTCTCCACAACATTTTGTTCCTACATTCTCAAATGTAGTTTTTTTTTTCACTGGATTATGTCGAAACACAAATGCGTTTCGCCCATTTTCAGCCAACCAGTCATATATTGGATGGACTTGACACCTCAGAAAATGGAGGAAACACTTCAAACATGTAGTAAAACAGTCAAACTTTACCCCAAATCATGATATTTTTCCAAACTAACCAATTAATTTTGGTGTCGAACCAAGAAACTAGCATGGAAAAATGTCTAAAAACATGATATTTTCCTAAACCAAAGCAGAAACTGAGTGCAAAACAGAACTAAACAGCTGAGAACAAAACCTAATCCTGACACTGATGGACTGGTTTTAACTAAACTGTGCTGACCTCTTCCTATCCAGAATGGATACTGCTTCAAAAATATTTGGACCAATTTCTTACATGGTTTTCTAGAAACAAGGGGAGGCTCATCTCATCCCACTCTCCCCTACTGTTCTTATCGGGGGTTTTTAACGTTGTTGAGATTCATTAATTCTTCAGACTACAGGTTAGCCCATATCTGAGGATCTGTACCATGAGGTACGCCCTCTTGGGGGCTAAGTTTCTCACTTTCACCAAAATTAGAACCATTTTTAAAAAGGGACGAAGTGTAATTTAAAGTTGATAGAATCAGAAAGTCAAATGCGATTGCTTTTAAAAAATACAACAGCAAAACTTTACATACTGCAGCTCAAGTAGACTACAGTGTATTCAGTCTGGATGTGTTGGTAAACTTGCTGTTTCTGTAGAATGATACAAGAAACTGAACTGATGGGGTTTTAACATGGTGCTTCATCTATTTTTTTCCCAGCTTCCCTCATGGACTCCTGGATGTTCTGCAGTTTTAGACCCATAGAGTGTTGGATTCACAATGTTCTTCTGCACACAAAAATGGAATATCTGAGATATTTAGCATGTTGGCTACCTCTAATACCAGTCTTTTTACCCTTCTCATATTCAGTTTGACACCCAGGTTTGGTAGTTTAGATGATCTGGGTGTTTACAACCCTGTCTGACATCTTTTTAGTGATGTGATCGTGTTACTTCCAGGTGTATTCTGGACTAATAATGCTTGTAAACAACTATTTATATTTGAAGACCAAAGGAAATGATAAATAAAGCCAGGAGGCTCCAGAACAGGCAGCATGGTTCGACAGAAAACTGCTGAGTCATCCTTCAGCAGTAATAAATAATGCAATCGATGCTTCCTACACATCTTTACAGGGTAAACTATGGCTTACTGAACTGTACGTACGAACAGAAGCAGCTGAGCGACACTGCTGCTGTTTACGGGTCATTTATCGGTGAGGTCACGGAGCAGCAGGAGATCCCTTCATCTGTAACCCAATCCTCTGCCAATGACAGAAAACTGCTGCCGACCAGACGAGTCTCAGCCGGGTTTCACTACTAGTTTTACAGCATCTGCTCTGATTCGATCTGAAGGAATCTACTTCATGTTAATCTTCTCAGATGCTCACGTCTAAGAAAATACATCAGGAATATATTCCAGAGAGTTTGTATTTGTTTGGGTGGTTACATCTCAGTTACTGGAGCCAGAAAAGCCCGATATAGTAGCTTCTGGCAGTATTTTCTCACCGTCATAGTTTGGGTGGCAGATAGCATTACACATACTGGCATAGACATGATGCTCAGCTGTTGCTATGAAGAAGTAGAAGCTTAGAGATCCAACCGAAAAATTCCCTCAGACAGCCCAGAGACTCTAAATCTCCTCAATGGATTGGAGGAGAGTGCATTGACTTGGAACATAACCCTCCTCATTGATTTAAAAATGTATGAGCATATAAACTGGTCTTCTGGGAAGGACCAGACAGAGCGATTCAGAAAACCCCAAAGAGAACAGAACAAAGGAGAGTCACTCAGTTGGGGGCAGTCTGAAAAGGCAACATGGGACATCTACCCAGTAGGTCCACCACCGACCTGCAGGGAATCGCTCAGTGACTAGCACCCCTGAATTTGGTGTAGGAGATCAGTGGTTCAAATCCCAGTTAGGGTCCAGTGACGACCTTTAGGCAAAGTCTTTGGTGCTGCCCTCACTACCTCAAGTTTCTATCTACTCTATATACATGTTACTTTGGACAAAAGTGTCTGCTAAATGAAACTGTAGAATAATTCCCTTTGTAGACATAAAATAAAGCAAATTTTAGGACCTTAAAGACAAAAATGTCCCAATTGAAACCCATTTAAAGCTGCAGTTTTTGATCCCAGCTCTACACAGGAAATTATAACCAGAAACTGACACATTTTGTTAAAGAATAACCCTAAAAAATTAAGCTTTTCTGCTGTGATTTCAGTATTTTTGGCTCAAGTTTGAGTTGCAAACATGAAGACATTTCTACTACAACTGCTGCTGTAGTGAATGAGAGCTCAGCAGGGAGTTTCTCATCAATTAAGGCTCAAACAAAACAAACCAAAAAAAAAAGCAAACTTAAGCTTGACATTAACAGTATGAGAAAGAAACTCTGGTGGCTTCATTTAATGCTACTTATGGACACAATTTTTAAAGCTTTTGAGCAGGTTGGATGTTTCTGATCTTCAGAAAACACTGCTTTAACTTCTAGATGGCCACATGACACTGAAAATCTTCAAAACCCTGAACTTTGAGAGCCAATATCTCCTAAAGGTAACATTTTAGCAAAATAAAAGTCACACATTAAAAAAATCTAATCGTTAGGAAGTATTTTAAGACTTGAATGAGGTCTGGAGGTGCACTTCTATCAGAGCTGTCAGCTTTTAAATTAAGTTCTGCTCTGGGATCTTATTTTAAAACCAATAAAAAGCAAAGATTACACATATCAGCAGTAAAACTCAGTGTATGTCTCCTGAACATTTCAGTTTTGGAGCCATGTTTCTAGCTCTAAGGGTTTTGGAGGCAAGTTTCTGAGGAATGAACTAGAGAGAAGCTGGGCTGAATGAAGCAACACTGGAGCTGCAGGTTTGGTTGGTTTCTGTAAACTTTAGGCTGATATGTGAGCTGATTATTTGAGAGCCTGGAACTCAGAATTGATCCTGGAAACTGGGTTTAAAACATGGTCAAGCAGGATTGGAGGAACCTTTAAGGGAGCAGAGCTTAGCTGAGCTGATTAACATCTGAAAACAGACTGAATCTTTCATGCAGAAAAAAGACCGCAGGGTTGATGACTGAAGTGTGTCTGAATGATGAGCAGTGAACATTGTGTTGAACTGAAGGCTGCAGAGCATTTAGAGCATCTTGATGACTGATATAATGCAGCTGATGAAGCTCCAACTCACCTGTTTCCACTCCTGCAATCAAACACAGACACTCAGCACAGAAGGAACTGTGGGGTTCTTAAATGGTAAATTTAGTAAAAAAGAAAAGATTTTTTGAGCAACATTTAAAGAAATTACAAGTCAAGCCTGACAAAAGATTAATGTGTGAACTCAACACAGTGAAATAACTAAGCAAGGGTTAGCCAAAGTCAATAAATCAAAGCTAGAACATGGTTTATTCAACATTATAACAAATGAAGCAAGAAACAAAAGCTGTCTACAAGTCATTCCTGTCCATTTAACTTTACACAGCTCGTGATATAACAAAGACATCCCACAAATACCTGAAAACATGGGAGTTACAGTTCTGTTCACCCGCTAAACAAAGAAAGAAAATCTACACAAGTAAAGCCTGCTGTTTGCTGAACCAAAACTTTTATTGAAAAACTATAAATGGATCATTTGTGTGGGGAATAATAAGGAATTATTGAGTGCATTTCTTCACTTTTCCACAGGAATATGATCAAAATAAAAGGATGTCATCTCTAGAAGTAACCTTAATTAACCTGGATGTCCTTTAAGATACCAATTAAATCACCGCAACTCGACCCACTTTCAGCATTTTTTTTCAGATTGAAATTTGAGTCTGTTTGAATAGCAATACCTGAGGAACTATTAAAGATAAAAACCTGAAATTTTCACTGTTATTTCTCATCATGTTGTTGATTTAGAATCTGTAATATTGGACAAGTTGATCCATTAACCTCTGATAATGACTGAGTTAAAATATGAAAAAAAAACATTGAAGTCGTCATGAAAAGTTCCATCTTTGAGCACATTAAAGAAAAAAAAAAGTCCAGAAGTCAACTAGTGATATGTTCTGAACCACATGTAGCTGCAGGTCACAATATAACCAAACTAAACATGGAGAATATTTATTTGTGTTGAACTTTTATAATTAACTGAGTAGGTTTGACAAGTTGTACCACAAAACTAAAATATTGGTAGATAGTCTGATTTGATTTGGAAACTTTTCGTATCGATGTGTCAAACCCAAAACATGCTGAGTCAGTGACTTATTTGTGTTTTTGAAGCAGAGCACAAAATACGCACAACAAATTGTTAGCTTTTGTACTATTTTAATCAAAATACGACTGCCATTACATCAACTCTCATAAACACAATAATGAACTTCCTTCTATATTTGTGCTTCTACCTTCTCTAAACATTCCAGTCCTTTCATCATTACAACTTACAGCTTTCCTCTTCACAGTCTTATCTCAATTTTCTGTTTGCCTGCCATCAGTAGTACTAATTCTGATTATTACAGTAACCAGCACTCAAAATGTCTCAGTTACCATTAGCCCTTAGGTTGTGGATGTGAGGACATTTTTTCAGCCTTGAATTAACCATCAGGTTCAACCAATGTGCCCAACTCTGTCATGGTGGTCTTAAACATAACTCTGTCCTGATTAAGCCAAGAAATATAATGATTACTTGTTGTGTTTGTGTGGTTTTAGTTCAATGTTAGTGCTTCAAAAAATAGGTTTGGCAGTCTAGACATCAAGTAAAAGTTGTCTTTTTTCAAAATACCAAAAAGCAGACATAGTGTACCATTTATATGTAACCATTTATTCGTCATCAGTTTATTTGGGTAAAAATGTGCTTTGCAAAGTAGATGTTAGCTTATATGTGCTATGCTAATGACACCTGACCACCACAAACATTTTCTCAACAAGTCAGAAATGAAGAAAACTTGCAGGGTGTGAAAAATTTTAATTTTCTGACACGATTTAATGTACCCAGTTTTAAAGTCCATATAAAATTTAAGCTAAAAGTTGAAGTCTATCTCCCTTTTGGGCCATTCATAGGTTGGTACGGTGGCACAAGGAACTTCCAAGCCTCATCCCAGCCAGATGGTGCCTTCAAGGACATCTTCTTTTTCAGACTGCCGGGCTGGACCAGGAACCTCCAGGATTCTGCCCACTCCTCAACAAACTTGTCATTGCTAGAATTCTCAAGCTTCACCTTTTTTGCTGGACCAGAACCTCTCTTGGGACGTGGCTGGGTTTTACCCAACAGATGGCATCCTGCCCACTTCCTCTCAGACTGCTTCTCCTTCTCAATAGTGGAGAACAAATACTTCCTTGTATTGCTCTTCTTTGGAATAATCACCATGGGGTCAGTGGGTCCTTTGGACTTGGTTTTGTCTTTGGTCTGTGCACCGGCGCCCTGCAGGAACCGATGGGAGGTTCCCCAAAGCTTGAAGGTCGTGGGGTCGTTGCAAAACTCGGTTCTGATGTTCTTCTGTGTTTTCTTTCCTCTTGACCACATGACTGGATAATAGCAGGCGTTAGGGCTGGACTTCACCCAGGGCTGGTCCATTTGTGGCATGGGATTGGCGAGCCTGAAAGATCTACCCCACTTACATCCATATTCACTGGCGCTGCCGCGTTGCTGCTGAGAAACGCTGCTTCCACTTTGCCCAGTTGTTCCTGAAGATCCATGATGACTCGATAGATGGCGCAGAAATGATGCAGAGCTCCATGAAGGATTCCACTCTTTCTCAGGATATCTTTGCCTGAACATCTGGTTGTCGAAGGATCGGCTCATCTTAGCCTTGACTCTCTCCGTGGAGATCCTCTCTCTCAGGGGTTGGATCTCCAATAAATCATCCCACCAGTTCTCTCTGGGCACATGTTCAACCCAGTTCTCGGTGTGGTAGACGGACCACTGCCAGGCATCCCTCCACTGAGTTAGGGAGGGATTGTCGTGATGGAACTGAGTTTCGGAGACCATCCAGGACGGCTGCCAGTCACAAACCGGCCTTGACTGCCTTCTATGTGCCCGAGAATTATCAGCAGAATGATGGGAAGCTGCGCTCGACCTTCCTTGGCTGGTTTGTGCTGTACTTTGTGCAGAATTTGATCGATGCTGGCGTCTGGAGAACCTCCATGATTCCACCCAGCTCCTCTCCCCAGTTGGCCCATTCTTTGGCAGCTCCACAGGTGCAAAGTGGTTCAGGTGCATTGCATAATTTTCACGAATTTGAGGTGTGGAGGTCCAACCCTGCTGCCACTGTTCAGGCTCCTGACGCAAAGGCTGGCAGGTGTATCTCCACGAGTCCTTCCACTCCGATGCACTGGGCCTGGTTTCTCTCCGGTTCTCGGAGTCTCCAAAAGGATTCAAAGGATTCGGTCTCATTCTTCTTCTCTCCTGCCTCATTCTATGTTTTATCATCTGCCAGGCGTCCCTCCATTCTGAGGAAGGCAAAGTTTTCTCCATGTGTTTCAGAAGAAGCAGCTTCGACTGGGTGAATTCTCTCACTGGCCGATAGATTATGTCGTGCTTCAGCTGCTCGTACCGTGGGTCTGGTTTCTCAGATGTCGAATGCTGCACCGGAGGGTTCTTCTCCATCTTTTGAGTCTCCACAGAAGGATCCATCTTTGGTGGCGGTGCCTTCAGGACCTTCTCGATTTCTTCACAAGGTTTCGTGTTGTTTTTGGTCACCTCCCATGACTTGGCCCACTCAGACAGAGCCTTAAAATCATCGCAGAGCTGCATGTACAGATCTGTGTGCTTATGTTCACGGGACATAGGCATGGATTTGTGGAGATAGGCGTTATCATAACTATTTTTCTGGTCTTGCTTCAAGGAAGAATCAGAATTGTTGTGGTTGTTGGAGACCCCCATGGCTGCTCTCCATGAACTGACCCACTCTTGAGTGTTAAATTGTTTAGATTGACGCATTTTGAAGTTGCTGCATCCGTGGTAATTGACAAACTTCCAACATTCTTTCCAATCCGAACTCATCTCCGTAACCATATCTTGCTTGTTAGCCGCAGACTCATTCATAAAACCCTCATCTGCGAAATGATCCTGCTGATTTGCCGGCTTCGTGGCTCTCCATGAATCACTCCACTCCGATGAAGATAAGGCTTGATTGTGGTGCTGAGTCTCCACCAGCGAGGTAAAGAATCCAGATTTCGCTTCATTCTCTCCATTTGCAGAAGATGCATCCTTCTTACTGTACTTGTCAGATTTCTTCCAGGACATCTGCCACACCTCAGCGGGAAGATCCAAGTCCAACTCCTGCGATTCCACCATCCTGTAGTCGGATTTTATCCAGAAATGAAGGTTTTGAGGATCCATCAAGTTGGGCCCGTTTGGCCAGGGCTTGCCTGCCTCCGACCACGGCTGCTGGGTAGCAAGCATCCAGCAGTGGCCCCAGTTTGTGGTGCCCTCTGCAGGTGGCGCCAAGCCTTTGCTGAACTTCCATGATTTTCCCCACACCATAGTAGAAGGTTGAGTTTGGGGGATGGACATGAGCAGCTGTAGCCTGGCGGTGCTCTTGTCCTGCACCTTCTTGTCCTTGGAGGCCGGTGTGGAGAAGCCTCGGCTCTGGACTGCTCTACCCTGAGGCCCTGAACCTGAGCCACGAGGAAGAGGTGGACATGCTGCGGTTGGTTTGCTTTTCCAGACATTGTCTTCTGGCTGAGTTTCGGGGCGTTTCACTTTCCTTTCCGTTCTTTTGTAGCCTCCCGCCTTGGCAGCACAACGGTTCGCCCACTCCTGGTTAATTCTGCAGAAACAAATATGAGAGAAAAAAAAACACAAAATACATAAGAAACACAACTCATTCTTGCAGTAGCAAAATTCTTGTTTCAGCTTACGGGATTGTAATGTCAAGCTAAGTGTTTCACCCAAAATATACAACGATACATTGGTTCTGTGCATTTAAAAAGATGGATCTACATTCCATTGTTGGTGACAACCTCATGTATCGTGACTCTGCATTACGTAACAGACGCACAGCACAGTAATAAAGCTGGAGTTTTATGCTGTGTGATCTATAAATATCCATCGTTAAAGTCCAGAGGCATGACAGCAGCGATATATTTATGACAGTGCTGTTTATATGTAGTCCTGTGGCGACACTCCGTGTACGGTGAGGTAATGTTACCGAGTGATGCAAGGATACTGCAGTAAAAATACTAACTGACAGAACTTCAATAGTTCCACAAGTTTATATTTGTAGAGGTAACTTCTGCTCTCCTGCTGCTGTTGAGAATGTGGAATAAATATAAGTTTGAATCACTAAGAAGAAATATATCTTGAAATTTGGACAAATAATGCAAAGTTTGGTGATTTTTGTTGACATTTTCATCAGTTACATCAACTGCAATTAGGCAAACAGTTCCATTGCTGAGGTCAAATGTATTTTTTTATCTTAATTGTATAGAAGTAGAATGGATGCTGCTGAAAGGAGATTTGATTGAATGTTATTTTGTTATGGCCAATCATTCAGAATAAAAACCAAATGCAAATGTTTGAGGACACTGCTGGACTTTAAGAAACTAATTGGTTTGATTACAGCAACTTTTCTTAGAAATCCCCCCTGAAAATACTGATTAACTGCAGGTCATTCAGAAAGCTCCTAACAAAGACAAATACAAGAGAACAGGTCAGTGTTTGTCAAGTCTCTGCATTGTTTTCTCATGTGAAAAACAGAGTTTAAAGTTCTGCTGACTTATAACCAAAATACAACATTAATTTTAACAGCTGGACCTTCTCAGTTACGGTTGCTGTTGGCTTGATCAAACTTCCAGAGCATATTAGACTCGCCTGACTTTCACCACCTTTAAATCCTGGCTGAAAACCTCTGTTCACACGGATCATGAACCATCTCGTCCACCGTTCCTTTAATGTGTGCTTGTATGCTTTTTCTTTGAGTTAAACTTGGCATTATAGTGCATATTTAAAGGATTGGTGAGAAAAATGCAGCTTAAGGCCACAGAGAACTTCTCACATCTTTGTCTATACACTGAAACCACAAAAAAATCTGATCTCGAGTGTGTATTCAGGTATTCGTTAAAGGGATATCCAACCTAATCATGGCTTAAACTGAGTGCAAACACATTTTAAAATGAAGAGCAGGACCGACAGATTGGAGGTGTTCATATAGAGATGATAATTCAGAAAGTGGTCATGAGCCCTAAAGGTAACACGAACATTGTGTCTTTATGGCCAGAACTCTTGAGTTTTTCTTTAGAGTCGACTCTAAAAACTTGTTCAGTTCCCAAAGCTGCCCACAGGGTCATGACATGTAAAGGATTCCTGCACATGAACCTCCATTCTGAGCTCTGCTGACCATTCAGTGGGATCAAATTTCCCTCCTATGACACCTAAAAATTCAGCCTGTTTGGGTGTAAGAACTAATTTTATTGTAGAATAAATGATCCCAGACATGTTTCTGTCCATATACGATCAACAGTTTGATCAGAAGAAATCAAAATTTTTGATTTTCTTGAGTCCGTCGGTCATTTTCTCTCCAATAATTTCAAAATCTACTATTGCCTTCCTGTCCAGAACTGTTCCCAGAACAGTTTTCTATGTAGGTTGATGGTGAATCAGTTCAGTCCGGCCTGCATAAATCTGTGCAGAATGGCACTAAAACAGAAGTAGTTTGAGTTTTACCTTTTTACAACTGACTATAAGAAGATGTAAGACTTAAACTGTTGAGTGAGATACAACTAAAGTTTGAAAATACAGATGATTGAAGCAAAGTAGCTTATTTTTGAACATACAGTCACGCTGCAGCATTCTGTTTTGGTTCAAGTATGAAGAACGTGCAAAAGATAACATAAAATGCCAAATTTATTCATTTACACCGGCTTTTCTGACGCCTTTATCCTGTTACTGCAGAGTTTTCTAGATGTGCAGAGCAGAAACTAACCAGCAGAGGTCAGGAGACGACAACAAACCGACTCCCAGGACGGTAACCTGATCAGTGTTCGTCTGTATTGATAAGTGTTGAGATGGTTTTAAGTTTTAAGTGAGTCATCATCATCTAAACTCGTTGCAGGTTTAAACATCCTCACATGTACAGACTGTATTTAAATGTGGATGACATGAAGAGAAGTCAGGATAACTCAGTCAATCAGTGCTGAATCCAAACGCTTCCATGCAGCAGACGAGTCGGAACTAGAAAACCTGGTATTTTCTCACATTCAACTTTGAGTCTGTTTGATCAACAATATCTGAGGAACTATTAAAGATAAAAACCTGAAATTTTCTCTGTTATTTCTCATCATGTCATCGATTCAGAATCTGCAATACTGGACAGTAGATCAAATAATCTCTGATTATGGATGAGCTGAAATATGACAAAGAAATGGTAAAGCAGTCATGAAAAATTCCACCTTTGAGCTCATATTAACAAAGAAACTGATTATACAAAAGTCAACTAGTGATATTTTCTGAACCACATGTAGCTGCAGGTCACAAAAATAGAAAACTAAACATGTAGAATACTTTAATATGAAATACTGGGTCACTAAAATGAAAAGAAAGTGATTTTAGTTTAACTTTCATGGCAGATTGAGCAAGTTGTACCAAAAAAATTTAAATATTAGTAGATATTCTGATCCAAGTAGAGTTTAAAAGCGGCCCTTCAAGTATGATGAAGGAAAAAAAAAGTATATATACATTTTAAATATGGAATATTTTTCATTTTTGTACCATTTTTGAAATGTTTAAAAAAAGCCTCAATTTCCAATGTGCAAGTAAACCTGCTGAAAGAGGTTAGATTTGCTTTTCATTAAGTCTCAGAAAATACTTGATATATGAAGCGAAAATTTCACAAATGTCTTTATAAATATTTTTAGTTTATGCTGTAAAACTTTCAGGCAAATCAGAGATGGTTGAGCAGAAGATTTGACATGGAATAACCCTTACATTTTAGTATTTTGTACCACTTTATTGTGTTTTACAAACTGACTTTGCAAGTCTTGTCTTGACGTTAGCGCTGTAGTCAGCTCTGGTTGCTTAAAATATGCCAGATAGATCATTTTACTTTGGATTTATCCCTCTATTGAACTTACACTTCCTGCACATATGACATGTTGGTCCACCAGCTTCAGTTACTTAATATTTAGCGTTTCTTACATGAGTCTTAATGGAAAATAAGGAATGTTTATTTAAATTATTCTTAAATAACACAAAAGACTGATATGAAACCTCATTGAGAACCGTAAATCTCACCAACGCTCTTCTTTAATGCCGCTTTTCAACTTTCCAATCATTATTTCTGGAGTCTAACAGAAATATTTCTGGGAGTTCTTAAAAAAATGTTGGAAATTGTTGGAAAATTGAAAAACTTTCCAATCCTTATTTGTGGAGTCCAACAACTTCCAAAGTCTTGTCTGTAAGAAATATTTCTGGAAGTTGTTAGACAACAGACATATTTCTTACAGACAAGACTTTAGAAGTTGTTAGACTCCAGAAATAAGGAGTGGAACGTTTTTCAACCTTTCAATCCTTTCTTCTGGAGTCTAAAAACGTCTCAAGTCTTGTCTGTCCTGCTGTTATTGCAGAGCTTCTGTTGAGGGTTGAGGTTCATCCTGCAGACCTTTGGTGTTTTATGGGAAACAGTGTTTGTTAAAAGCCATTAAAGCAGAGATATTGAGTGATTTAGGTTCTCTTCCAACACATTATCACCTTTATCTGGACAAATGAATCGAGCCACAGCAGTCATATGAAGTTTCCTTCACTGTTTCTAGTTCTAGTACATTCAGCTTTGCAAATGTTCTCCAATGTGTGCAATAAATCAGTGCTGAGGGTCAGTTTAGAGAGATCTGGGTTCAGCATCATGTTGTAACTGCAGAGAAAGTTATTTGCATTTTTACTGAAGATGTTTAACTGAACTATTCGATTAAAGCAAAAAGCCAGAATCGGTTATTAGATCTCATGAATACGACTTTGTTAGAAGAGGATGAAGACATTTGGTGCTCAGATAAGACCAGATTTGGTTTCTTACGTTGGCAGAGCGCTCTTCTCCACTCGTTCCTGCTCCAGCTGCAGCTTCTGTCCATATTCCCTCAGTCTGATCTCCCAGACGTTCTTCATGATGGAGGCATCACAGCTGACCACCTCGGGGTTCCTGTCCGACGACATCTTCAAACGTCCTGCACACACAGAGAAGAGGAAGAACTAAACAGCCTTTGAAGAGTTCTTATGATAAAATCCGGACTTTGTGAAGCTGCAGATGTCGTTGTTGAGGTGGAGCTGCTGTACCTGGTCCTGGTGATAATCTGTCTGAGCCGCCGCCGACAGCTCAGCTCATTTATAGTCTCATCCAGGGAGTCATTAACCTGCTGGAGATGTCTGAGGGGAGGTCCGGTCTAAAAATATCCCACTCTGGAAGAGATACCGCCCCGTCTGCACACACATGCCACCAACATGTGTGTTGGTGCAGCTCAGCTTGAATCATTTAAATTCATACAAACCTTCAGCACACAATTAGACTGTAAGTTTGGCCACAGGGGGCATCCTTAGTTATTACTGATAGAATTTAAGTCAGTTTTGTTGATAAATTTGATATGTGCAACCAGAAATAACAACAATTTGCATTTTGTGCACAAAAAAACCTGTCAAGAAACTGTAAAAAAAAATAAAAAAAATCTGGTAGCAGATTTTTTTTTTTAAGTAAAAAAAAAAGTTTAAATATGATGAAAATAACAGCAAATGCCTAGTTTATAAATGTGTTTTTTAAACAGAATTTTACAGTCACACAGCTGACTGTAAAACTACAGACTGTTTACGTGGATAATATTTGCTGTTTCACTGTTTGTTTTTTTTTACTGTCATCATGTAAATTAATGCTTTCTTCTGTGATATTATTACATAATATACATGTATTTAACACAAGGATAACTTTAGTTTATTAAAATACAATAAAAAATAGTGTGATTTTATGGTTTTATGGTAACGTTTTACATTATTTACCATTTGTAAAATAAAAAACAGATTTTTTTATGTGGATATTTACAGTTTGGGCCTTTTTTAAGGGTTAACATGTAAATTAGTTTTTACTTTCTGTGATTCTGTGTGAATTATTAGCTACAATTTAATATAACAGTAAAAACCTATAAAGTAACTGTAACTTCAGGTTCAATTTGAATAAAATTCCAGTTGAAATGTGTTAATAAATGTTTGTAACTGCAGAAAATCTTGATGATCGTGTATCACGTTTGTCAGTCACAGTAAGACGCTAATTCCTCCTTATAGCATCTTATTGTGATCAACAAATGTGTTCAAACTGAAGAAAAACATGGCAGAAAATAAATACATAAAGGTGATGCAGTGGTCCTTGTATTGACAGATTCATGAAATAAAAGGCTTTAGATTGGGACTGAAAAAATGTGAATATCTGTTGTTTAGCAAAACGGCAAGACACTGAACCTTAAATCACTCTGGATGGAAAACAAGCAGCTCTGGCACTACTGATGTATGGAAATGTGTGAATGGATAAACAGGAAATACACTGTAAAACACTAAAACCATTCTGAAGCTGCACAACTCTACTAGGATCAGATTATTTGCCAATAGTTTAGTTTTTGTGCTACAACGTGTCAAATCTGCTAAATTATTGATGAAAGTTGAACAAAAATAACTTTCTTTTTTATTTTTGTGACCAAGCATTTCATTATAAAGGTTTTCTATATGTTTAGTTTTGTATTATTGTGACCTGCAGCTACATGTGGCTCAGAAAATATCACTAGTTGACTTCTGCAGTATCAGTTTAAAGGTTTATGTGAAGTCGAAGATGGAACTTTTTATAACAGCCACAATGTTTTTCCTTATGTTAGTTCCTCGATAATGAGAGATTGTTGATTTAATTGTCCAATATTACAGATTCTGAATCAATGACATGATGAGAAATAACAGAGAAGATTTCAGGTTTTTATCTTTAATAGTTCCTCAGATATTGTTGTTCAAACGGAGTCAAATTCTCAATGTGAGAAAATGTGCTGAAACTGGATTGATGGGCAGTTTTTAAAAGGTTTATCTGGAAAGTATTTGACATATCTTGCTAAAATTCAACACATATTTTTACACGTGTCATGCTATAAAAAATTCTGGCAAATCAGGGATGGTGGAGAAGAAATTGTTGTAAAAATTTGATGATTTGAGATGAAATGGCGCAAAAGCGTAAAATCTTCAGGGTATGTATATTCTAGAAAGGTCCTTGTGTCGTCTACCAGCAGCCCCCTTTCAGTTCACTTTACTGTTTATAATTTAAGAAGTGCACTGGATGTTAGAGACAAAAATACAAGAAATATTAAAATGTCTTTCTCATTGATGGCTCTCATTGGTGACCAATGCATAAAAAACTGGCCCTATTGTCTCAGTTTGCTCCACAAGGTACCACAAATTAGGAGACCTTTAAAGCAAGAGTTGTGGTTCTTAAATGTATTCATATCTCTGCAAACAATCCTTACATAATTCCAGTCAACAAATACTGTAACATTGGATTTCAACCACAAAACCCGAGTCGTAAAAGGAAAACTAGTTAAAACCAGTTGGAAAGTTATAATTCTGTGGATATCTGACTGAATACAAGACGTCTTCCTCATTAACTGGCTGGTATAAAGTATTGCTTGAGGTCAGCCACCAAATTTCAGACATCTCAGCCGTCCTGCGACGTCCTGCTGCTGGTCCCTGAGCCTGAATTTGATCACCAGTGCCATGTGTTATTTGAGGTTTAAGTTTTATGGAGCTTGTATCCGGCTCACACTCTGCAGATCACACGTCCTGCCATAAATGTCCAGTCAGCTGTGCAGAACAGCAGCCGGAAGGTCAACGCTGACATCCACCAGCAACGGCTTCGTTTCACTGCAGCCTGGAACAGTTTGTACAGAAGTCTAGAAAAGCAGAAGGTTTGTCTATGAAGGGACGTCCATTGTCAGGACCTCCGACCTCCACCTCCACCCATGGATGGAACTGGCTGCATAGTTCAGGGTGTGACCTTCTGTTCCACACGTTCAAGTACACAAATCCGTCACAAGAATGGCATTCTGGGAATTCACCGTCCTAAAATAAAAATGGATCCACTAAGATAGAAAATAAGTTGGTTTAAAGCTGCAGTTTGGAAATAACTCAATAAAACCTGAAACAGGAGTCGAACATGTGCATTTCTGGTCTCTACAGGAAGTCAAAATGATGCTACTGGTGAAGTTTCTTCAACATCATCCTTCACATATCTGCTTGGAGGACCTCTTTCTGTAGCGCTCTGAACACATGGACGCCAGCACGTTCATTGTGTTGACATGTTCAAACACACACATGATTATTAGCAACTTATACAATTCTGAAAGAAGTTTACATCCCTTTTTAAAGTCTGTATGTATCATGACAGTCTGGAGTTTCCAATAACTCCTACAAGTCTGAATTTTCTATGATGGAATCATTGAAACCAATGTGCCTTTGTCACAGAAAACAGTCCTATTTAAGTTCATTCATAGATTTATTCAAGGTTTTCTGGAAATATGAGAAAATCTTCTGGGTCCGAAATATACATACAGCAGAGCATGGTAGTAGCAGTATTATGCTGGAGGTTAATATTTTACTGAAATTTGATTAAATGTCCTCAGTTTGGTTCTTCTGGTTTCAATCTTCTGGTTTTTCTTTGACTCCTCTGGACAGAATTGGTGCAGTTCAACTAAATTTGTCATCTTTCTGACTCAGACTTGTTTCTTCAGGTTCTTGATGGGTCTAAGTCAGGACTTTGGGGAGACCAGTCTAGAACCTTCATTCCAGCTTGATGGAACCATTTCTTTACCACGTCTGATGTGTGTTTGGACTCATTGTCTTGTTGAAACATCCAACTGTGTCCAAGATCAACCTTCTGCTGATGGTTTTAGATTTTCCTGAAGAATGTGGAGGTGATCCTCCTTCTTCATTATTCCATTTACTTTTTCTAAGGCTCCAGTTCCACAGAGCATGATGCTGCCACCTCCATGCTTGATGATAGGTTTGGTGTTCTTGAGGCTAAAGGCCTCACCTTCTCTCCTCCAAACATATTTCTGCTCAGTTCTTCTTCCATCTGACCACAGAACTTTCCTCCAGAAGGTCTTTTCTTTGTCCATGTGATCAGCAGCAGACTTGAGTGGAGCTTTAAGGTTCTGCTTCTAGAGGAAGAACTTCCTTCTTCATGGATCCTCTCAGCTCATGTTGATGTAAAACCCTGTGGACACTGACAGCTGTGTTCCAGCAGCTTCTCATTCATTCAGACCTGCTTTTAGATGATTCTTGGTTGACTCTTGACCATCCTGACCAATGGTCTCTCAGCAGCAGGTGATAGTTTGAGTTTTCTTCCTGATGGTGGCATTGAATCCTATAGTAATGATTGCTTATGTGAAACACACAAGAATTTCTTAAATCTCTGCTTATCTTTTTAAATTTTCCATGGAAGCATTCCCATTCAGTCAAAATAAACAACCTTGGTCTCTGTGAATGAGAGACTCTTGAGGTACAATAAGTCACAGTTATCACCAATCCGCCATTGAATTCATAAAACCCCTTTTCTAAGATTGTCAACTACAGCTTCTGTGAGGAGCTATAACAAAGCAAACCCTACATCAACTTTAGCCCCAGTGCTGCTGGGCAGGAAACCAGGGTTGGGGGGTTCTAGGAGGACATGTATGAGATCTAATGTTATGTACATACTGTACAAATATATGACCCATATACTTCAATGTTGTCAGTGGATATGGGTCATACAGCTTGTACATGCCGTACGAATGTGCAACCCGTATCCTCTGATATGTGTAGATGGATGTAGGTCATTGGTTATCCTCCTGCATGCAGTAGATATCCTTGGCTGTGACTGATTTACTGGCACTTGTGAGAAAGGCAGATATACTGACGGCATGTAGTGCTGCTGGTAAAAATAGAGACGTACAGTTTGTCCCCAGGAGTCGTCTGCTACATGCACATGGAACTACCATCGTATCCTTTACATCACTGACAAGACAGAAAACGTTCACGTATATGTAAGATGAAGTAGATTCCATGAGTAGAACTTTCAAATTAAAAGGAAGTATTGCATTATTTCAATCATTCTTTGATTTACCTGTGATTTATAGCATATAATATGGATATCTATCAAGATATTTGTGAAATTTTAGCTTCATATATCTAATGTTTTCCAAAATAAAACATTTTTTAAATTTATTGTCGCCCACTCTCAGATGGTTTGAGTCTGTTTGAACAACAACATCTCAGGGACCATTAAAGATATAAACCTGGAATTTTCACTGTTATTTCTCATCATGTCATTGATTCAGATACTGCAAGGACGAGAAGTGTCCCCACATGATGATACCGCCACCACCGTGCATCACTTATTATGATATACAGTGCTTGGTGTCGGGTATAAATAATGTCTATTCTACACAATATGTGAGGAACTATTAAAGATAAAAACCTGGAATTTTCTCTCTTATTTCTCATCATGTCATTGATTCAGAATCTGGAATATTGGACAAGTAGATCAAACAATCTCTGATTTAGGGGAGCTAAAATATGACAAACAAACAAATTTGAAGCCATTGTCAAAAGCCCTATTTTTCACCACATATTACCAAAAACTGATGATGCAGAAGTCAACTAGGGAGATTTTCTGAACAACATGTAGCTGAATGTCACAATACAAAACTAAACATGTAGAATACTTTAATATGAAATATTTGGTCACAAAAATGAATACTAATTAGCAAAAGTACAGGAACTCGAATCAAACTGAACAACTAGAAACAAACTGATGCTCGAACTGGGGATCTTAGCTGTGGCTGAGGTGTTGGTCGTGGACAGGGGAAGACGGCTTGGGGAACCCAGGGTGTGTTGGAGAGACTGCAGCAACGAGGACATATGGATGGATGCCAGGGAGAGTTTTCTGTTCAGGTGAGTTGATCCTAGATGGTGGGCTGTGGAACGGAGGACACGACTCTGCAGAGGCCAGCTGATGATGATTACGGATTGAAGACACCTGCTGCTGCAGTCTCAACTGCACACACCTGGAGAGAGAGAAAGGGGAGGAGGCACTACCTGGGCCCAGCAGCCACAGGCCTGACAGGAAGTCCCAATCTGTGAATATCTTTCCGGCTTTACCGAACTGTGTTTTATTTCAACGTTCATATTTTACTCATTTTGCAGAGAATTGTGAAGCCAAAAGAAAGAGAGGATGTGGATAACAAAGGAAGCTGTATAGCTGATGATTGCACACTTCAATCAAGTAGACAACTGAAAGCACAACAAGGTAGAAAATAAAACATAATAAACAATTAATCTGTCCAGAGAAACTCCTGAGGAGACCAGAGTCCAGCTGGCAGTCAGAGGTAAATTAAGAAAATTAGACAAAATGGTGGATGACAAAGTTCAACGTCTGTCAGAGTTGAAGTCAAAACAAAAAGAAGAATCAAACGACAAGCAACGAGAGAAGATCCAGCAGAGGATCAGAGTACATACACAACATGTTAAATTCAACGTCTTTCATATGTGACAGATTATTATTGGGATGCTTGGATTGTTCTCTAACGCTTGTTATCATATTTAATCTTTTCCTGCTGTAACAGTTTTGCTTTGATTATTGACTTGTTTATTGATCTGTACAGCTTGATTTATGTGTGTACTGTAATGTTAACAACATTCTACTAACAACAGAGTGTTTTTTAAAAGTGAAGTGTTACAGAAATGGCATTCGGTCCCTGTGGAACGTGTAGAAAACATATTTTTTCCACTGCAAAATTAATCAGTTTTATATTCTAAAGTAGCCTCTCACGTCTTTTTCCACTGTTGTTGTCAATCAGTTTAGATTATTCTTGAAATAAATGGAAAAAATGTGTTTGAACTTGTTTCAAAGCATTCTGTTTTTGGTTCTTTTTTTTTATCCTGCTGTGTTTTGTATGTTATAGTTTACATGTTTTAATTCTGCTGTTTTTTCTTTACCTTTGCATTGTAAATAAATTGATTTTAGCTCTTTTAAATATTAGATCTTTGGCAGATAAATCTGGATTTTATGTTTTTAACTGAAACTTGGTCAGGACCAGATCACAATGCAGCAGTTCTTCTTGAGGCAACCCCTCCTAACTTTAGTTTCATGAGTGAAGTAAGACTTCATAACCATTCAGTTTTATTCATATAGCACCAACTTCAGATTGTCTCAAGATGCTTTACAGAACCCAAATGGCCTGAACGCCCAGAGCAGCCCAAAGGCAAGAGTGGCAACAAAAAACTCCCTTTCAAAGGCAAGAAACCTTGAGCAGAACCCGGCTCATATGAGGGAACCATCTACAAAGTCAGAAGAGGGGGGTAGGAAACACAGGACACACTGGCATACATGCATGATGAGAAACATAGATCAGACATACAGACTGATGCAGAACTAATGTGGCATTAAATAAAAAAACATGTAATTGATATTTATGTATGAATGAAATACAGCCTGATAACTATATTCATACAAAATCTGACATTCAGAAGTTGTCCTGGTGAAGCTCCAGGATCAAATCCAGCCGTTAACACGTGGCTTCATATCTATGTCTGATATTTACTTTTATTCATATACAGAAAGAGACAGAAGCTGAATCACTGAAGGTTGTGTATGACTTCAAATCTGTTCATGAACTTCAGTTTTACTGCACACATTTGGGACTGAAGCCATGATGTTTTGTACCAGTGCTCACAGCTGCTGTAACTCCAGTCTGCCACCAGATGTCACTGTTCCACTGCAAATGACAAGTGAACTCCGTTCAGAGAAACACATGCTGCCTTTTACTGTGCACTGAATGAACCACGGGAAACTGTGAATGTAATTAATGCATTTGATCTGATCTGATCTGATCTGATCTGATCTGATCTCCAGAGAAGGACTGACTCACGTGACCAGGCTGCTGTTCGTGGACTCCACCCATCCAGGAAGAGGAAGGCATACAGACGACTGCTTCGGGTGTTTTCCACAAAATGGAGCAGGAGAAACTCAGCTGTTCGATCTGTTTGGATCTACTGAAGGATCCAGTGACTATTCCATGTGGACACAGCTACTGTATGAACTGTATTGGAAGCTACTGGGATGGAGAGGATCAGAAGGAAGCCTACAGCTGTCCTCAGTGCAGACAGATGTTCAGACCGAGGCCTGACCTGGTGAGAAACACTGTGATGGCAGATTTAGTGGAGGAAGTGAAGAAGACCAGATCTAAAGCTGATCTCTGCTATGCTGCACCTGGAGATGTGTCCTGTGATTTCTGCACTGGGAGGAAACTGAAAGCTGTCAAGTCCTGTCTGCAGTGTCTGGTCTCTTACTGTGACCAACACCTCCAGCCTCACTATCAATCTCCTGCTTTTAAGAAACACCAGCTGGTGGAACCCTCCAAGAACCTCCAGGAGAACATCTGCTCTGGTCACAATGAGGTGATGAAGATTTTCTGCCGCACTGATCAGCAGTGTATCTGTTATCTGTGCTCCTTGGATGAACATAAAGGCCACGACACAGTTTCAGCTGCAGCAGAAAGGAACGACAAGCAACAAGAGCTGGCAGAGAATCAAGAGAAGATCCAGCAGAGGATCAGAGAGAAGGAAGAAGGCGTGAAGGTGCTGCAGCAGGAGATCGCCGAGCTGAGGAGGAGAAGCTCTGAGCTGGAGCTGCTCTCACAAACAGACGACCACATCCAGTTCCTGCAGAACTACACCCTGCTGGGGCGTCTCAGTGAAGCTACAGACTCAGCTCTGTCTGATGAACCTCAGGACGTTCTGAGTGAAGCGTCCACAGAGAGATCACAGATCAACGCTGAAGTAGGGGTTTTGCTGTCACAAGGAGATCAAAAGATCAGAGATGAACTCTTAAAATACTCCTGTCAAACCACACTGGATCCAAATACGGCACATTGGTGCATCAGGGTGGAGGATGGATTCAGAGCTGTGTATTACTTTGCTCATGAACCTTTAGGTAGAGTTCACCCAGACAGATTCACTGACTGGTATCAGGTGTTGTGTAGAGAGATTATGACTGGCAGTTGTTACTGGGAGGTGGAGTGGAAGGGAAGAGAAGTTTTTATAGCCGTCTCACACAAAACTATCAGCAGAGCAGGAGCAGGAAGTGCATTTGGAAACAATAGCAGGTCCTGGGCTTTACAGTGTTTCCCTGATGGTTATGAATTCAGACACAACAACTGCAGAACTCCCATCTCAGGTCCTCCGTCCTCCAGAATCGGAGTTCACCTGGATCAGCCTGACAAGTCCAATGATAGCTTTCTGTCCTTCTACAGCATCTCTGACACCCCGACTTTAATCCACAGAGTTCATATAGGACATAAACTGCTAGTCTGTCTCGGATTTGGTTTATATGACGGTTCTTCTGTTGAAATCTGCAAACTTTCAAAGGCATAAAGGCAAAAGTAATGCAAGTTATCTGGGGATGTTTCTTGATTTAAATCTGAGTCGTGACACTAAAACAAGAAGAATCACGTGTCTCTTATTTTCTGCCAGTCAGGTTGAATCTGAAAGTTGATGTTTATCAGAAATAACAGCAGGACATGATTTAAAAAACATACAACATGTTAGATTGAACTTCTTTGATTATGTGACAGATTGTTATTGGGATGCTTGGAGTGTTCTCCAGCTGCTTTGATCATATACAATCTTTTGTCTGTTGTAGCAGTTTTGGTTTGATTATTGACTTGTTTATTGATCTGTACAGCTTGATTTATGTGTGTACTGTAATGTTAACAACATTCTACTAACCACCATTAAATATATAGTAAAACTCTTTTGCTCTGAATCACTTTTAGCCATTGTTTACATGTTAAATAATTTGCATGTTTAATATTGATTGCACAAAGTTCTCTGGATGTGGAAAATAACAATTCTGCACATATCAGTGGTATTGCACGTGAGTAGAATTACAATACAATATACTTTATTGTCCTGCATGGCGGAATTTGTCTTGGACTCAGCAACTGTGCCATAAATGCCTCCACAGCCACAGTGACAACAAACAATGCCATCTCAACAACAATTACATAACAGTATTCCACATATCCCATGACATTACACATAACACATACATACACCGAGAAAAAAAAAACATGCTGGAAAATCATCACAGTAAAAGCACTATAAAAATTATTGCACAATCTATACTGATAAAGAAGTACTAATATGGCACAGATTCATCCATAAGTTGGAAAATAGAGTTTTTAAATGTACAAAATATATATAAAGCACAGGTTTTATTGTTTTGATATCACACAAAAGTGGAGTGTTACAGAAATGGCATTCAGTCCCTTTTGAACATACAGCCAACATATTGTTTCCACTGCTTTAAATTCATCAGTTTTATATTATAAAGTAGCTTCTATGTTTTTGAAATGTGTGCATTTTTTTCCAAGCATTCTGTATTTGGTTGACAATATAATTTTTTAATAGCAACAATCGAGAGGAAAATATAATCCCTGTCAATCTAATATTAAAATTTTGACTGAATAAACTCGATATATATATATATATATATATATATATATATATATATATATATATTTTTTTTTTTTTTTTTTTTTTTTTTTTTTTTATTTAAATCAATAAAATTACATTACTATTATATATTTACTGATAACGGAAGGCCGCCAATCTGATTTGCCGTTGCACACGTAACGTCACCGCGTTCGCCAATCCGCGCAGGCGCACTGTCTCCAGAGGCGGGACCAGCCGAGCCAGCTTCGTTAGTTTGTAGCATCCTGCGGCTGATGTAAAGCTGCGTGTCCGGTTGAGCAGACAGAGGCGGCGGGCGCTTTTCCGGCTTCATTTAACAGCTTTTTTTCAATAAAATAATTCTTCAACGGACTGCTGTTGTATCGGGACCGACATGGCGACGGAGATAACAAAAGGTGTGGAACAAGTCTCAGTGGGTAAGGAAGAAAATTCAGCTTAGTCGACGCTAGCTAGCCGGCTAGCAGGCTAACTAGCTCCCAGGTACATGTGTGTCTCGGTTATTGCATCAGTTGGGGTGATGTTAGCCGTTAGCTTGCTCTCTGGAGATGATTTCTGATTCTTTGCTGTCGATATCCGCTCACATGGAGCATATTTACACAGTTACTGAACCTGAAGCTCTGCTCTTAGACTGCACCGGCCGCAGAATGAATGAAAGTCGGAGTGTGGAAGCTAACGGTTAGCCGTGACAGCTGTCAGTTTGCTACCTGGTTGCGTCAGTCAGTTAAAAAATGACTGTCAGTGGATGAAATAAACGATGTTTTTTTAAAAATGATTTTACTGTAAATGGAGCTTATAAGAGAGCCATCTGTCCAGGCCCTTTAGCAACACGATGTATTTCAGTGTAACGCCGTAAAACGGTGGGTTTGTTCCTAAATGTGTCACAATATGATGAAATCCTTGGACATAAGAGGAGTAAATGCAGGTCTATGTGCTGAATCTAATGTAAAATAAGTGTACCCCATCAGAGACCAGGGTTTAGTGCTTTTATTTGTGATGCTTACGAAATGATTTTAGTTTGAAAAATGCTGTTCATTTTAATTACTACCCAAATTGATCTCAAATAAAATCACAGCATAATAACCTATAAAGAGCCACAAATCCAGATGTTTTCCTTTTTTTAGTGCAAAAAACATCCACAAACATTCTGAAAATGTTCACATTTATTGAATTATCTTTTCACAAAACATTAGCAACCTTTAATCCCTTAAGAAAAATAATATAATTATATATTTTGTGCCTTAAAACTTACAAATCACAGTGTTTCTACATTTTATCATAGGTATTTGGAATTGAACAATCTAGTATTTAATTTTATGAGCAAAACATCCTGTGAAGATGCAGAAATTAGTTTAAATTTACATTCCTGTCTACATCTGTGTAATAATCCTGACACGACATCATACAAACTAAATAAGAACCATTAGGAAAGAAGGGTAAGTCGTCCTCCTGCCTGGTTAATGTATAAAATTTATACATAACAAAAAAAAACACTAAAAGTGGTGGCAGTGCATCAACAACAGGGTTCCACCCAGCCAAACTCTTTTGAACCAAAGCTGCTGATTCATTATACTGCACTATGTTCAGTGTCTTCTCTCTGATTTTTACACTTTTCAAAGTCATTCTGCACATGTTTGACATCCCTGGTCTAAAGTGTTTGTCCTCTTAATCACGTTTTGCCTCATTTATGCTTCATTTTCACATCTGTAGTGAATTCATGCTGTAGTCTGACCTGCAGCTTCCCAGAAATCTGACTACACAACATGTAGACTTGTGAAAAGATGATGCTTAATCAAACTAAATGTAATGTTTAACAGGATGTAAATGTCCCTGTGGTGGAAATAAACCCGGTGAGAAAGAAAACACGTTTGTTTTCTTTCTCACCGGGTTTATTTCAAGACAAAGACTTTCCTTGAGGTGTTTTAATAAAAGTTTTAAAGCAGAAATGGAGCCTCAGTCAGATCAGAGCAGTTCTGTAGACTTCCCCTACATAGTTTTAGTTGTCGCTGTTGTTTATTTATCACAATGTTTTTCTTATTTTTAGTTTGAAGTGCTTGCACATACCATTAACATCACAAAGTTGTCCAGAAACACATCTGTAATCTGTAATTATTCATTGTTCTTTTGTCATTTTGTGTCTCGTTTTTGTAATATTTTGTCTTGTTTTTGTGTTTGGCTGATTTTGTCTTTGTTTTGTCATTTTGTGTTTCCTTTTTGTCTCGATTGCCTTTTTTGTCTTAATTTTGCGTTTTGCTTTATTAGTTGTTTTGTGAATCGTTTCTGTTTTGTATTTTTTTTGTCTTGTTCCTCCATTTTTTTGTTGCTTTGTAACTGTGTTGCTTTGTTTCGTGCTGTTTGTCTCACTTTTGTCCTTTTGTGTCTCGTCTTCTGTTTCGTTCTTTTGTCGACACTCTGTGATCTTTAATAGGTAAACGATAAACTGAGGCATAATGTTGTTGAAATTTAACTTATTTTTCTTCACAAGTTTCGCGTTGTTCATAATGTTTTGTAGAACGATAATTCTTTAAATGTAAACATTTTCAGAACGTGATTTTTTTCACTAAAACAAAGGAAAGATTTGCAGTTATTTATAGGTTATTATGCTGTGATTTTACTGGTCACTTGAGATCAAATTGGACTGAATGTGGAACCTGAACTAAGATTTGTTTGACTCCCCTGTTTTAGAGGGAATCTCATACAAAATAGTGACATTTAGATTATGTAGTCTTCATTAGTAGTGGAGATTTTGTCAACATAATCCGTTTTGTTGTCGTCACCGTGAAGAAACTCAGCATAGTGGCATCAAAACCCCACTGGTAACTCATGTTTTTTATAATTGCAGAACCAAGGGACACACCATTTTACGAGTATACGTACCCTCAACGGTGTGAAATAGATGCAGACGATGTGTTTTCTTCTCTTTAATTTGTAATTCAGTTACTAGACATGAAATGACTGAAATTAGAAGCGTTTGTTTGATGTGCTATGACAACATAAAACAAAACAAGAAAGAGACAAAAATTTGACCAAAAAAATTACAAAGCGACAAAAAATAAAAATAGACAAAAGACTGTGCCTGAGGATTTTTTAATATCTTGGATTCAGTTTCTGGGTGTTGAACCACTGACCTTGTGATTTGTGGGCAACTCACGCACTTCACATTATTTTCTTTCACTTGTCTTTTCACGTCCTTGAATTGCTGCTTTTTGCCGATTAATCTGCACATCTGCATTTTCACATCTCAGACAGATCTTTCATATCTTACATATCAGGACAGAAAACAAACTGGTTAGACAAGAAAATAATTTGACTGCAATCTGCTCTGTTAAAACAAGTAAGTGTGTGGAAGATGCTTTCAGTTTCAATATGACTAAATGTCCTCAAAATCCAAACAAAACTGGTTTTCCCCGGTTGCTGTGGAAGGAAACTTGAGCGGCAGCAACCAAATTCAACCGCTTTTAGATGAACTGGAACACAAATAGTCCTAAAAGTTTGTAGAAAACCTTCCTAGAGGAGTGTTGGAGCAACATAGAAGCAGTAAATGTTGATTACTTACAATAAAACCACCATTTTTACATGATTAGAAAACAGAAACATACAGCTGTGGATGTCAACCATCTACCATGAACCAGCCCAAACCCAGATTTATGACATGAGGAAGTTAATTTGCCACAATAGGTGTAATTTAATCACTTAATTTGGGTGTAATTTTCAGGGATCCACCTTCTTTACCTTAATCAACAGGTTTTTCCGGCTTCTTCAGTCTTCTTAAGTCACTTTCGACTGACTAATAAACCCAAACTGCAATTTTCTGTTGGTTACATCACCAAAATATTGTTAATATTAAGAGCTATAAGTAAATTATCTGTATTTTTATTGACAAAAACAACACTTTGAGCTGCCAGTTAAATCTTTCTTACTTGATTTTGCTTGTCTCTAAACAAATCACAGGCTGAATATTTCCTGAAATGGCTCTAAATTGTAGTTTCTGGGCTGTCATACTGGACTAAATGTTAATAAAGAAACTTTTTCTGTTTTTCAGGTGAGCTGTACGTTTCAGATAAATGTGGCAGTGACCAGGATGGAGACGGCACCGAACAGAAACCCTTCAAAACTCCCCTCAAGGTCAGCTCAAGGTGTTTATTCCAGATGTGTGGTGTTCAACCTTCATGTTATTGGGATTATTCATCCTAAACTGTCTGTTTCTGATTCATTCCTCTCAGGCTTTGTTGTTTGCTGGGAAGGAACCATTCCCCACTCTCTATGTGGAGTCTCAGAAGGAGGGAGAGGTTGGTTAAAAAAAAAAAGTTTAATTCTGATTTTAACCCTCATATGTACACAGTTAGCTGTCTTGTCTTGTTTATCAATAGGGGTCAGTATGTGTTAAATGAGACGGAATTGAGGAAATGTGTTGCCGCGAGTTTGATTATTTGCTATTTGGGACCAGAAACTGAATTCTGTAAAATATTGAGCTTAATTTTGAGAATTAAACGCTCACAGGGCCAATAATAAAAAAGAAACTGGAGCGTTCTACCTTTTCCATTATCATCTGGAACCATTTAATCATTCGGATCTACTAGAAAAACTGTTTTTTTTCTGTGTAATCAACTAATCTTATGGCTGTTAGAGTTATATTTCTGGAGATATTGAACCTTTAAATCGGTTTCCCAGTGAAGATTGTTTAGTGATCATGAAAATACTAAAATTCCCAGGTCTGAAAACATGTTAAATTCTCAAAATTCAGTAAAAATATTTTACCAAACTTAGTTTTTGATCCCAAGTAACAAAAAAGTGCCTCAAACTGATGCATAAATACACACATTTAATATATTGCTTTTATTAATTGGTTGTTAAACGTGAGATGCTTTTAATTTAGTTTTATTAATTATGGAACACCTTTAAAAATTAAGTTGAATACTAAAGAAAATAGTTATAAATATATATAAATTCATCGTCAACATACAAGGAACTCAGATTTTGCATGACAGCACTTCATAGTCTTAAATCTGCTTAATTTTGGTGAATTAATGGTGTTGGCAAGACCTCAATAAGGGAATTAAACTTAAGTGTATTTTGCTTGTGTTAACTGTTACTGTTTTTTGTTTGTGCTTTTCTCTTTATTGTCGTCATCTTCAGCGCTGGGCGGTGATTTCCAAGACCCAGATGAAAAACGCAAAGAAGGCCTTCAACCGCGAGCAGATTAAGAGCGATGCCAAAGACAAGAAGGAGGTTCGTGCTCCAGATTACAGATGTGTTTCTGGACAACTTCGTGATGTTTATGGTATAAATTATACAACTTTAAATGCCTCCATGTTTGCTGTGCAGGCCGAGGACAACGAGAGGAGAGAGAAGAACCTGGAAGAAGCCAAGAAGATCGTCATAGTTAATGATCCGAGCCTGCCTGAGCCTGATACGGTCAGTATTTCACATTTCACATTGTTTTTACTGTTAAATGCGACCTAATGCTGCAAATAAACACTAAAAGACCCTGTCTATGCTTGGTTTTAAATGGCATCTTGGGCAATTGGATCTTAAGTATAAACCCGAAAGGGCCACCAAGACACATTTGACCATTTATAGCTAATATATGCAGGATATTGTTGTTTTGTCAAGCAAAAATGACTTTGTCCTGCAAATCTCTACAGATAATGCAGCCTGTAAATACGGTATATATTAGCATTTGACACAAATATGACCACAAGAAGTGAGTCAGTCAATAAATATACTTATTAAGTTTAATTTCCCTTATTGAGGTCTCGCTAACACCATTAATTTACCAAAATTAAGCCGATTATAGACTATAAATTGCAAAATCTGAGTTCCTTATATGCTGATGACAACTTAGTATATAATTACAACTCTATTTTTTTTTCATAATCAATTTCTCTTTTTTTTATTTTAAAGGTGGTCCATAATTTATTCGGCATAAAATGAAATTAAGACAATCTCACACTTAACAGTCAATTAATAGTTAATAAAAGCAATATATTAACCGTGTGTCGAGAGAGGATTTCTATCTATATGTCAGTTAGTCACTTATTTGTTATTTGGGACCCAAAACTAAGTTAAATAAGATATTTTTGCAGACGTTTGAGATATTTTCAGACCTGCTAATTTTAATATTTTCACCCTCACTAAACCGTCTTAACTGGGAAGCCAATTTAAAGGTTCAGTATCTCCAGAAATTAACTCTAACAGCCATAAAATTTGGCAAAAAGTGATCAAATGATAAATAAATGATTCCAATTTTAAACAGGGTCAAAGTTTTATAAGGAGTTTTTGAATAAGGATTTTTGTTGATCCATCTGAAGCTTAAACCACAAAATGTTGAATGTTATGCTTCAAGAAAGCCATTTGATTTGACAATTATAAATGTGTTTTTTTAAAATATGCTTCGTAACTATCAATAGCAAACAAATGCTTTGTAACGCAAACTTATTTGAAATGGTATGTCGTCTCTGTACTGTACTGTTACATGTTGGCCTCGTCAGACCTTATTAGTCATACTTAAAAAATATGTGTAATTTCTTTTCTGCATTTATTTTCTTTTGACCAATGAGCTATAATAGTCCTTCATGTATTCATAGTGTTTTGTGTGATTTTGCGTAGAAATAAAAACAGCACAAGCAGCATTTCTTTCCCAAACCAGTCAAAAATGAGTCATGGTGAATGATTTTGTGTGTCTTTAAAACAAGGTTGGGCTTGTTTTTTCTTGTGTTAAATGTCGTCTAAAGTTACACAACAAGTAGAAATAACCTTAAAAGCTTTTCTACAAATGCTCTTTTACCTTTTCTTGTGAATAATCAAAGGATAATTTTCTATGTCAGGTTAAAATCCACCAACTGGAGGCAAAGAGAGGTCAGAGAGTCAAAGTGTTCGGGTGGGTTCATCGCCTCAGGAGACAAGGTGAGGAACATGGGAAAAACCTGGATTTCCTAAGTTCAGCATACTAATGCAGTACAGTACTGATTACTAAGTTCAGTATTGTTTTGCATGCTGAACTCTGCAATATCACTCCAATCCATAATGTTTGGTTTTGTCATTATGCTGATGACTGTCGACTATATATACCTAATGTCCAATGTGACACATACTGTCATCTTACAGGATGTTGCTCCTGAATAGGGACACAACTTAAGTTGGATTTGAAATATCCAATGAAACAATATGACATACAACAACATTTGAGTTACAAACATTCTCTCAAACTAGTTTTTAATTTAACCTATAGAAGTCATATACCTCAGAAAGTGTAGGTCAAACCTTCTTGTTCTGTCTCAGAACTCTATCCATGATATGGTTTGTACCTTTGTAACATTTTTACCACATGAGAATATTAATTTTTGTCCTTATAACAAATAAGATAACAAATAATAAAGCCAGCACCACATTAAAGCTTTAATTTGATGTTTATTTTATTTGTCTCTTATAGGGAAGAACCTGATGTTCATTGTTCTGAGAGATGGAACCGGTTTCCTCCAGTGTGTCCTGTCTGATCAACTGGTACAGCTTTAAAACTACTCATTTTTAGACTTTTTTTTAAAGCTAATGTCATCACTATACTGCAATTGTTTATGTTTGTATGTAATAAATCAACTTCAAACTGTTTTGCCACTGTAATTTTTTTAAAATTGTGGACAACCAATGCCCAGCTATTGAGAAATGTTATGCTTTAATGGTGCAGAATTGAAATTGTGAAAGAATAAAATTGATCCAAACCAAATATGATTGGTTAGGCAGATTAAATTCATGATCAAAACTGTATAATTTTGCAAAATGTTTGTGCTTGTGGTTGACTAAAATTTATTCTCTTGTGTTTAGTGCCAGTGCTACAACGGTTTGATGTTGTCCACAGAGAGTACAGTCGCTCTGTACGGCACCGTCACTCCAGTTCCCGAAGGAAAACAGGTAAAAACATGAAACCAGAGAGCTGAACTAAGCCTAAAGTCTCTTTTTACCTGAATTTAAGAAGCTTCTCCCTTCCACAAATTCTTCTCCTGATGATTCTCAGCCGATAAATATGTTTTATGCATAAATATGTTTTCACGTTTGGTCCTGATGTGCTGCCAAGTCTGTTTTATACTGCAAGTGTTGCAGCTGATCAAACAGTTCTTAGAATATTCAATCAGTAACATTAATGGTACTGAGATTTTCCCAAAAGCTAAAGTATATTTTACATTTTCTTCATTATGGGACACTGTCCAACCTAAAAGCACTTCTTTGAGTGTCATGTTTTCATGAATGAAGCTGAAATGTTAGAAATAAGTAGCTGCACTGAAAGGGCACTGAGTGGTAAAATGTATAGATATAAAACTACAAACTGAGTTACAGTTGTCTACCAGCACTCCTTTCTTGCACTTTATACCGCCATAAATGTTTATGTTCTTCATAGCTCATCATTATAGCAACCTGTTGACAGTATATGGCACGCGATTGGTCCATTTAGTGTGGATTAGGAGTCACATGACGCCCTAATAAAGAAAACCTGGTTAACAAAGACGGTTAATAACCACCATCATGGTGCTCATTATCTCTGATGGGGGTTTTAGATTTTGTCAAGCACAAAGAAAGCCTTGAAATTTAAAACTAGTGGTCGAAATTCTTTGTTAAATTATTCTACTTTAAAACCATGTCTAATTGTATTTAATATACACTAAATACTTTACATTGTTTGTCAGCCTAAACTCTCGGAACTCATAATGGACATTTTTGCAACTATATTGTGATAGTTTATAGACTAAAAATGAACTAATAATGGAAATAAAGACTAGCCGCTGCTCTAAATGAAAGTTTCAATCAAAACTCACAGATCTGTTTCTCTGAAGATGACTGAAAACTAAACATATTATAGAAAATAATAGAATTCTTTTATCATCATTGCACAATGTACAACTAAATTTAGCAGACAACATTTTAAAAAATATATTAAGAAATGTGTAAATATAAAACAAAAATCGTGCAGAAAACAGTTTAGCTCATTCTTGTAAGGATAGCTAATTTGGCGTGTGAAGAGCTGTGCTTTGCACGTCGCTGAACATATACGAAGGAATGGCTTAAAGTAGTGCAAAATTAACACACAAGATGTGGTTTTATGCAAACGTGTTAAGGTTTGGTTTAAAAATATGAAATGCATGAAGGAAAGAAAATCCAAAGGTGTTGATATTTCCAGATTCTGAAGATGTAACAGTGGTTTCATCTATCATACCTGCTCAGTGCATGTTTAAACATCGTCCAGAAATGCAAAAAAACGTCATTTTAATTTTTTTTTCTCATAAAATATGCCTCTGACTGGCACCATAAAGCTCCTACTGGTGCCAATCACTGGGGGGAAAAGGGTGTACAATGAAGGTTTTATAGTTGGTAGAATATCGGAGTACACTGAAACATGGACATTTTTTGACCAACTTTCCATCATTATGTAACTGGTTTGAATCATCAGGGTTGTCCCATTGAAGACCGCATGTACATATCAATAAGCCTAAACAATTTCAGGACTATACCTTCAGTATTTCTCAAGTTATGGTTCTTCAAACATTGATCCACAGATTGACGCAAAAATCAACACGACTCAACTTCTTTGAGAATTTTTGACTCAAAGCTAATGTTACCCATGAACCTGTATTTTACACATTTTTCTTTACAAAATCTGACAAATATGAGATGGTCAAATGTGAACATTTTAAAAACACTGCTTGAATTGAGGTGGAAGCAGGACAGATGCAGTAGAGCTACGTGAATCAGGTGTTCATTGAGTTTTATTTCCTTTCTCAGGCTCCTGGTGGCCACGAGCTGCACTGCGACTTCTGGGAGCTGATCGGTTTAGCTCCAGCAGGGGGCGCCGACAACCTGCTGAACGAAGAGTCGGACGTGGACGTCCAGCTGAACAACCGACACATGCTGATCAGAGGAGAGAACGTCTCCAAGATCCTCCGGGTCCGATCCACCGTCACACAGTGCTTCAGGGACCACTTCTTCAGCCGTGGATACTACGAGGTGATGCAAAGGAGTTGTAAAGAGTGCCGTGTCTGGGTAGATTCTTAGTTAGCAAAGTCCGGGTAATCATAGGAGCTTCAGTAAAAAGCAACTGGACTTCTCTTTTTTTGGTTCTTGAAGATGTTTTATCTCTCATCCAAGAGGCTTCTCCAGTTATAACTGAACTACGACTAGAACCAACTCAAATGTTGGCATTTCTTTGCTGGTGACACCCTTAAAACATCTGTATGTTAGAGTGAAAAATGGACAAGAAAGAAGCCAGAGCTAATTCTAACTGAAGTAGAACTGATGAAGCTTCTTAGATAAGAGGTGAAACATCTTCAAGAACCTAAAAAGACAGTGTTGAGTTGCTTTCTACTGAAGCTCCTGGGATGTGGGAAGTTCTTGCTTTTAGAAAGTAGAGAAAGAAAGAAGCTCCGATACTAATGTTTCTCAAATCTCATTAGCAAAAAACATTGAACCAAAACAGCAGATGGGTTTTTCTCTTTTAAGCCCTTTTGAGACATGAGATGTGGAACGTTGCTACATCATCAGCTCATTAAAGCGTTCAAAAAAATCTGAAAGTTCTTGGCCTTCCCTGAAACAAAGGTTGTAACCAGTATGTGACCCAGTATGAGACGTCGGTTCACCACTTTGATCCAGAATCAAACCAAATTATGGAAACACAACAGTTTTTCGGCTCCCAAAAAGTTCAAGGTAGTGACATAAGTCGGCAAAGTGATGGTTTGTGTGTTTCGGGACAGTGAGGGATTGCTCATGATTGACTTTTTGCAAAAGGGTCCAACCAATAATGGGGACTACGATGCAAATCTTGCTTGTGTGGTCACCTTTTTCAGTGGTGATGAGGTCGTGCGTGGTGTTGAGGAGTATCTGGAGGCTCAGGATGGGACCTTCTTCCACGAAGGGATAGCGATACTGTAACAAGTGCACTGGAGTTACAGGAGACCATGTTTAAAAGTACAATCTGATGTTTTCTGGTGAAGACGAGAACTTTTTTAAGGCACCCTCCTGGGCCACTTTGCCGTTAAGGTTCCCCATGATTCTGCAGCAGAAGGAAATATGACATTAGCACTAACAAGAATTTAACAAATCAGAGATTACAAATACTAGAGTTCATGCTGCATTGTTTTCCTTTTCAAAACCTTAGGGAACAGGACGGATCTATGATTTATAGGCTCTATAATCATGGTTTGGTTGTTTGTTTTCCTGGTTGTAGATCACTCCTCCGACCCTGGTGCAGACTCAGGTGGAGGGCGGATCAACGCTCTTCAACCTGAGCTACTTTGGCGAGCAGGCGTACCTGACCCAGTCCTCCCAGCTCTACCTGGAGACCTGCATACCTGCCCTGGGAAACACCTTCTGCATCTCTCAGTCGTACCGAGCCGAGCAGTCCCGCACCCGTAGACACCTGTCCGAGTAAGTTAGGCCACTTAACACAATCGTTTTGTGTAGAAACTAAAGTGTAAACACCGGCTGAAATGGTGAATTATTTTTCTGGTTCCTTTTTTATCCTTCTGTTTGTTTCGGAATTAAAACAAAAGCAAAAGTAAATTCTGAGTATCCTAGATGTAAAAATATTGACAAACCAGACAAAGTAGCGTCCTACTATTTATAACTTTGTCTTATACCTTAACATGCACACTGTAAAGACAAGGAAGCAAAACAAAATCAGTATTTATAACGATAAAGTCAGAAAAATCTTCCGCTTGTAAACTAGACCATAATCACAGTGTCTTTTTTGTGTTTCATAGGTTTCTACAGCACATCATAGGACTAACATACAGCTGTCTTTTAGCCTGCTAAAGCACTTTGATGAAAGATTTAAAATAATTTAAAGTGATAATGACAATTTTGGACTTGCAACAGCTGTAGTTGTTGTTGCAGATGCATTTTCCCATCCCGTTGGCTGTTCTTTTGATTGTTTACAATCAAAAATCTCTAGTAACACGTACAGTACACATGGTGGTTGAGCCGTTTATTGCTTATTTACGTACATAAACATTTACTCTTAATGTTCAGGTACACTCACATCGAGGCCGAGTCTCCCTTCATCACATTTGAGGATCTGCTGAACAGACTGGAGGACCTGGTTTGTGACGTTGTGGACCGAGTGCTCAAGTCTCCCGCCGCTCAGCTGCTCTACGACATCAACCCGGTAAGCAACGAATAATCTGTTTCAGAACAGACAGCTTTATGCGCCGGGCATTTCCCGAAAATGTCGTATTTGTTGCCTGTTGACCCACTTTCAGCAGGTTTTTTCACACGTTGAAATTTGAATCTGTTTGAACAACAATATCTGAAGAGCTATTAAAGATAAAAACCTGAAATTTTCTCTGTTGTTTTTCATCATGTCATTGATTCAGAACCTGGAATATCAGACAAGTAGATCAAATAATCTCTGATTATTGGTGAATTGAAATTAGAATAGAATAGAATATCCTTTATTAGGGGAATTTTACAACATCACAGCAGCAAAGTGATGGTAAGAAAAGCAAGAAAACACAACTATAAATTAAAGAAGTGAGCTATATACAGGGGGTCCTCGGTTTACGACGTCCTCGACCTACGGCGTTTCATCCTTAGGTCGTTCGTATTTAGAGGCGGGTCCTCGTTTTACAACGTACGGTGTTTCGTCATTACGTTGGAGCTGGTTATGTTATTCACTAACTTTTTGCCTTTCATTATGGCTCCAAAGTGTGAGTGTGACTCGTGCATGCATGGAAGTCGTTGGTATTCATGACTTTTCCGAAGAACTGATCAATATCGTTAGTTAATGATCAAGAAGAATCGAGCAAATGAGTCGAACAGAATTCTGCTTTCTGGATCCACTTTGATAACTGTGCTGAAGGAGACGGTAACAATAGATAGTAGTTCTGACAGAAGTGTTGATGTTTTTCCAGAACTTCAAACCCCCTAAGAGGCCGTTCAAGAGGATGAACTACAGCGAAGCCATCGAGTGGCTCAAAGAGCACGACATCAAGAAGGACGACGGCTCCTACTACGAGTTTGGAGAGGTGACGACCAACACATCTATCAGAATATCTAAAACACACTTCATTTTTACAGTTATTGCAGGGAGGATTTTCTGAAAATACTCTTTTAAAGCTGGGTTACTCAGATAAACAAAATAACAAACAGGATTAAAAGCAAACCGCTAAGCGGAATGCATGACGAAATACAATAAAAAGCAACAGATAAAATGTTTTCTTTCTTTTTGTATGTATAAAAAGCAGTTTAGACGTATTTTCAAAGGGGGTTACAAGAAGAGTCGAAGTTAGTCCAAGATATTCAGACTTTTAGTCCCTCAGTTTCCAAAAACAGTGGATCCTACACTTGTAGTCCACTTGGATAGCGTGTTTTCATCATAATCTCTCCATTTTCTACATTTATATAGCTCCAAAGTCCACATCTCCAGCTTCTCAAACAGGTTTTCTGTTAAACAAGTTTCATCCCTTTGGCGAGATAACAGAAAACATCACTTGGTTTTCGAGAAACTTTTCAGATCCTCATAAAAGCAGCAGTTTTTGTCTGTTTTTTTCTTGTAAAATTAGTGGAATTCTCCTTTCAAGTGGTTGTTTTGTTGTGTTTTATGTTCTCAAAGATCTGAGAGTTTTAAGTTGAGAAGGAGGGCTGCAGTTTTTCCGATTCACCTGTAGGTGGTGCTGCTGTATTTGTTGTTAACTGCTGCTGGAATATGAAAATCTCCTGCGTTCAAGATGTTGTAGCAGAACATCCATTATTTTGCTAATATTTTGTTGGATTTTAATGCATTTATTTTGGATATTGTGGAGTTTTGATGTTAACGAGGTTGAAGAAATGCTAAAATCTTTCTTCATCAACTTGGAATCATATTTTGACTCTTTATAAATGAAATCCTTCATGTTTTTGGTGGATTTGACGATTTAATCGTGACTTTTGTCTCTCTCAGGACATCCCAGAGGCTCCAGAGAGGCTGATGACCGACTCCATCAACGAGACCATCCTGCTCTGTCGCTTCCCAGCCGAGATCAAATCCTTCTACATGCAGCGTTGTGCCGACGACAAACGCCTCACCGAGTCGGTATGAAACTCAGGAATGTAGACACAGAACATGGCCGAATATAGACAATATTCAGGAACCCTGACAGCATTAAAACCAGCCTTAAAATTTGGCTGAATTTAGCACAAAACTGCCTCCACCAATGATTATCTTTTATGTGTTTACTGATTTTATTTATGATCTCACACTGATGGACGTTTAAGGTTTTATGTTGTGTTTATGATTTTGTAGTTGTTTTCTGTTTTTGTACCTGTCCAGAGACAACGGATGCAAATTAGCTACTAGCTAACTCTGCTACGATTGCTATTAATTTTGTGTTAATAGTTAAAATCTATCTATCTACAGAGAGGGCAGGAAGTTTCTCTATTAATCATGTGGTTTTTCTGCATATATTGCATTTCATGATTAATTATTCAGTGCAAACTGTAATTAATAATGTGTTTATTTATTATATTTATTAGCTTTAGCATGTTGTATTGAGCTTCCTGCTACTGTTAGGCTTTAAGTTACAAACTAGGAAGAAGTTTAATGTGAAATTTCTCCAGGAAGTTGGCTTCACTGGACAGAAAACAAAAGAATAACTAATTATAGTAGAAAATATGGTGTAGAAATTTTAATTATTGTGAATTTACCAACACAGCAGAACCAACAGAGAGCACGTTTACCAAAATATGATCCAGTATCTTCGTAAAAAACAGGGGAACTTCAGCAATAAAGGCCTGTTTTTGGCGTAAAACTTAAGGTTTTTTACATGAGATAACTGAATTGCCATCTGGCATTTGCAGGTTGATGTGTTGATGCCAAACGTTGGTGAGATCATCGGAGGTTCGATGCGTATCTGGGACGCCGATGAGCTGCTGGACGGTTACAAGAGGGAGGGAATCGACCCGACTCCTTACTACTGGTACACCGACCAGGTAACAAAACCCATTTTTACTTCTGTCTTTGTTTGTTTTGATGTTTTTGCACCTCAACCAAGATACAATTAGCAATTAAATCCAGTTTGTGACATACCATAAGCAGAATAAATGGTCAACTCCGTGGCTGAGCATTAGTCTCTAAAACACTGATTTAGACTTCCAGGGTTTCATATCTGACAAACCAAAGGAACAAGATCTGGCAAGCTTGCAAGATGACTCATTATTGTTCTCCAGAATCAGTTTTTGGTTTGAACATTTATGCCTGAAACTTGTATTATCAGTGTTGGTGATGTGGAAAGCTTTGTTTACCGTAAAAGGCAAATTTTCTTAGTTTAATGCCCTCTTACCTTCCTGTGAGTGATGACAATTGACTACAGCTGCTGACTCCTCTGAGCCCATTTAAATGGGAACCATTTCATCCACTCATTAGACTACAGCAGGGAGGTCTGAGTTTGTGGTTGAGTCTAATGAGTGGATGTAATGGATTCTATTTAAATTGGCTCAGAGGAGTCAGCAGCTGTAGTCAATCGTAATCACTCACAAGAACGTAAGGTTCCACGAAACTAACAAGAAAGTTATCCTTTTATAGATAAACACAACTTTCTACATCACCAAGACTGATGTTGCTCCCATTTCTAAGTATAAAAATACACATAAACTTAATTTTGAGTATTCCAATATTAGAATTTACTGTTTATTTAGTTGTGTACTGGCACAGATCTTTGCTGCATGGGTATTTTGTGCTTTTTATTCCGACTCTCTCTTCTTCGACTGTTATTGTGTTTGTTTTCGTGTATTTCGTACACGTGGTACACAAGTCTAAATGAAGCTTTACTGTGTTTTTGTGTTTCAGAGGAAGTACGGCACGTGTCCTCATGGAGGTTACGGTCTCGGCCTCGAGCGTTTCCTCACATGGCTCCTGAACAGACACCACATCAGAGACGTCTGCCTTTACCCCCGATTCATCCAGCGCTGCCGGCCTTGAACAAACTCCCTCAGTCAGTACAACCGGACCATCAAAAAGAAATGCTGCAGGCGAAATCAAACAACACGACTCATAGTTTCATCCCTTTTAGCGGTTTTATTTCCTGTTTCCGAAGCACTGAAAGCTTCCTAGTGAACTCCATCATGTGTCAGAGCTGGAAAATCCACCTGCAGCCTCAAAACTCACGGCTTCCTCCTCATTCGTTCTGTGACTAAAAGTAAAATCGGATCATTTCTGCCTCCCTGCAGATGCTCAACGGCTGATTCATTTAAGCCGAAATAAACAGTTGTGTTCTGTAAGTGTACAGTGTCTGCAAGTCCGGGTTTAACATTCAGTAACGCAAAATAAGACCTTTCTGCTCTTTAAATTCTTCTTTTTTCATGCACATTAGCCATTGGACTTTCCAATTAAGTTTGCATATGATTGTCACATCAAGCCTTTAAAATGTCAATTTCATGTCAAATTTGTCAAGACAAATCACAGAAATACTAATTTACACATTTAAAAAACACAACAATACAAACATTCATTCACACATACCGAAAACATGCGGAAGAAAAAGATAATTACGAAATCTCCGAGGCTTTTCCTGCAGCTGAATGAAGTTTATTTCCAGCTTGCATCACAAAATCTACAATTTCTGCACACTTTTGTTGTTTTCATGAAAGGAAAACTGAGCTTCGTCTGGAAGTCAAAGGTAGAAATACAACCGTCGGTGGTTTCAGGATGTGACATTCGTGTCGGCCTCAGGGGGTCTTCTTGTGTTTGTTCTGCCTCGTCATCTGAAAAATAATAAACTCCTACTCAGTAAACTGCACTTAAATAAAATGTGAACCAAATGTGGGTGTATGAGGGTGTTCTTCAGTGTGCCTTTTGCACTCAGAGGCTGGTTTGATTCTGTTTTCTTTCTTTGTGTCTTTAGACAAAGTTCTTCAGTGTCATTCTGCTTCATTCTCAAGAAAAGAGTTTAAGAGGAAGAAGGAAACGCAGCTGGTAGTTCTGGAAAAACTGGTTTCATTTGATGGGATTGTCATCCATTAAAAAACAAAAACAACTTCCTTGTTTATTGAAAGCTGCTCAGAAGGAAATCTTCCTCTTGAAGAACTCAAGCTGCTACTATTCACTGTAAAACTCACTTTTATAAGAGTTTAATGTTATTTCAGGGTTTTGTTTTGTTGGGTTTTTTTGTATAAGTTTTTGCCACTTTTAATTCACATCTAGTACAACCTGACTGCTGATGCTTCGTTAAAATATTCAGATTATTTGCCTGCTGGTCATGAATAAAATAATGGAAACCGTAAAGGATAAGTGCCAAATGTCAGATTTAATCTGGGAACGTTTTAGGTTAAAACAGAAAGACATAAAGACTATAGAAACCTTTAAAAAAAAAAAAACTGAGTCCAAGTTGCAATCGTTCAAAAATAACTGGACACTTGGCAGCTAAAAGAGTTAATTAAGAGTTTAAAGTTTCCATTTAAACTGAGGAGAATAAAGAGTCTTCTAAGCAGATTCCTACAGATGACAAAAGTAGTAAAACAGCAACAATTATTCCTCCATGAATGCTTGTGTGCATTTAAACAAGCGAGTATAATCAACGTTTTATTGATGTCAATGCATTTTTATGGATTATTTTCATGGAAAATCCTTCCAAATATGTCATTTTGGTGCAAGGAGATTGGTTTTTAATCAGGAAAGACAGAAAAGACCACATTTTCTTTGTATTTTTAAAATTAAATTTCCATCATTAAAACAGTCTACTGTGGGTATCTGCACAGGATTCATGGGCTCACATTGAGAATGAGTGGATCAGGAAGCATGAGGTGGATCGTCCTCCACAGAGTCCAGACCTCAGCCCCACTGAGAACCTTTGGGATGTTCTGGAGAAGACCGACTCTCCCATCATCAATACAAGATCTTGGTGTAAAATGAATGCATCTCTGGACAGAAATAAATGCTGTGACACTGCAGAAGCTTATGGAAACGATGCCACAGTGAATGTGTGTCGTTCTCAGAGCTAAAGGTGGTTCAATGAAATATTAGAGGGCCTTTTTTTGGGCTGGGCAGCGAAAAAGCTACTGGATGAATAAAATAAATGCAGCATGACTCAGAAACAGTGAACAGAGGAGCAGGTTGGAGATACATTCAGCATGGTGAAACATCCTTCTGCTGATGATGAACAGATTGGAGAGGAAAAGTCTGGAGAGGAAACATGGAAATAGATAAAAATCTATAGTATGTGGACAGAAAAACTTTCACAAAGAGACATGAAATAGCAAAAAAACCCACAAAAAACACAAAAACAAGACACAAAATGACAGAAATGAGGCACAAAATGATCACAAAGAGACAAAACAACCACAAAAAGTACCCCCAAAACACACAATAAATGTCTCAGAAACAGTGAACCGAGGAGCAAGTTGTTGGAGATCCATCCAGCATGGTGAAACATCTTTCTATTGATGATGTGTGTGAAAAAATAAGAGTGTGTCGAGGTAAACATGGAAATAGTTAAATATCTATAGTAAGTATTGTTAAAACCTGTGGGAACTTGGAAAAAAACATGTTAAATCCATTTTTTATCAATGAAATATTCAAAGAATTGCAACTTTTTAAATTAAAAAATATATATTATATACACTTTTTACTTCCAGCCATTTCCACAGAGGAGCAATATATTTATATTGCAGTGAAAAATGAGATGGGAACAAATAAAGTGCAGTTCTCTTTAAACTATATGAATTAAAATGTAAAAATCAGACATACATGAGTGGAATTTTGCAGATAAATTACTAATAAATTCATAAATTTACTCTTCATTTGACTAAACGTCTCAAACTGTGTGTTATTGTTGCGTAAAATATCGATTAAACGCCATAAATGCTACTAAGAACAAATGATGATTTAACTTTTTAATCAGTAACTGCAGAGTTTCACTTTTGGACTCTAAACTTTGCTCACTGTGGTTGAAGGTCTGAATCGCCCACACACTTCCTCCACTGTTGACATAACCCTTTTCAAAATAAAGCTCACATTTGTCAATTTACTGATTCGGTATCTTTATTTTATTCTTATTGAGGTCAAAACCGAGTTAAACGGTGAAAGTTGGAGCTGATAGATGAGCTCTGGAGGGGGCGTGGTCGCCACGGGGGTGGGCGGGACCGGTGTATAATTTCGCCTGACGTACGCGTGACGACATATTCAGACAAGGACCCTGCTTCAAGCTGCACCCAGTGAGGAAGAATCAGACCGGAAACACAAAAATATCAACTACATAATAAAAAGATAAAAATAAATGCACAGAGAAGCAGTAAATATACACAGAAAACTAGGAAAAATACACAGAAAGCGAGTAAAAAATCCGCAGATAATCAGAAAAAGACAGGAATATCGTAAAAAATACACAAAAACAACAGTAAAAAAAACACTGCAAATCAAGAAAAATACGCAGAAATGTAGCTAAAAAAACCAAAAAAACTAAACAGAAATGTAGTAAAAAGGCATAGAAAATCAGTAAAAAATACCCACAAAACCGGTACAAAAATTACACAGAAAACCAGTAAAAAAAATAAATAAAATAAAATACACAGAAAAACGCTAAAATACTCAAAGAAGCAGTAAATTAGACAAAAAATAGGAAAAATAAGAGAAAACGATTAAAAATACACAGAAAGTCAGAAAAACCAGGAATGTAGTAATAATGCACAGAAATGTAATTTAAATAAACAGAAATGTAGTAAAAAAAAATACACAGGAAATCAGTAAAAAAAAAAGCATTTTAAAAAACAGGAAAAGTAACTGAAATATACATTAAAACCAGTAAAAATACACAGAAACCAGTAAATATACACAGGAATGTAGTAAAAAAATACACAGAAAACACTAAAAATACACAGAAAACGAGTAAAAAATAGACAGTGAATCAGTAACACCCCCCCCCCCCCCCCCAAAAAAAAAACAAAAAACAGCAATGTAGTAATAATGCACAGAAAACAAGTCAAAGCACACAGAAAGCCAATAAAATACACAGGAAACAAGTAGAAATACACAGAAAACCAATAACCATTAAACACTGACTTCTGAGTGTTTTCTCAGCTTCTCTTTAATTATTAAAGTGTTTTTAAATTCACTTAATGTTGAAAAATGTCACCTTTTAATTAAACGTATAAACAATTAACAATTTCCACTGATATGTATTTATCGTCATATTTCGTGGTTTTGCAGTAGCCCATGTGTGTGCTTTTACTTTGAAATCGAAAACCGGGCGTGTCGACGTCCTCGGCGGAAGCTTGACTTGGGAACGCGCATCCAGCCGGTGGTAGCTGAAGGAATCCGGCTGAAGGCTGAGGTCTGGTCAGCGGGTCACTCAGTGTCGGAAACACGCGTGGAAGCAGCCGCGGAGCAGCTCAGCGGTGTGGCCTTTCACTTGCAGCGGGAGCAGAGACGTCTATCTGTGGACTAACATGATGGCCGTGCTGGGCAGCGCCGGTCGCCTCATCCAGTGTGAGTGAATCTGAGCGGCTAAGTTAGCTTGAAGCTGGAACCCGTAAACTTTTGACATTTTACTGTCACAGAATAAAGTGCGTTAGTTTTATTATTTGGTGCAGCTTAGCGGCAGTTTGGAGTTAGTGTGCGGCTGTTTGTGAAGCGGAACGTGGTGAAAACTCAACAACACGCCGCTGACATTGACATCAACATTTCATAAACGCCTGCTAAGCTAGCGACGCTGCGGACGTTGATGATCCGGTCGCGACTTTCACAATACAGCATTAGCGCTAAACATAACGTGTTTTCTCTTTTAATTTTGAAGTATTTCGTATCAGAATCCACATGTTATTTTATTAAAGAAGCCATTGTTGCGCTTTTCAGACGTATTTTCTGTTTAATGCTAATATTTCCTCAACCGCGACCGTTACTGTGCTTTTATTTTGCACGCAAATGGCAGCACTTCCTCCGCCCGTCGTCCCTCACAGCCGTTAGCTTGCCGCCGCCGCTGCGTTACAGCAGGTTACAGTTTAGTGTTCTAACGTTACATAACGGAATTATCCCGCATCGGAGCCGCTTTTAGCCGCGGCCGCAGCTCCGATAAACGCAGCCCGCGTCTCTCCGCAGTTGTGCGCCTCAGCCGCAGAGAAAAGGAAGAAAGTGAATGTTTGAGTTACACAACTGCTGCGTTGTGAACTTGCGTAATCTGAGCGGCCCCCTGGCGGCGGGGAGGAGAACTGCAGGCCGCGTTATGAAAGTAGAAATACACAGAAAACTAGGGAAAATACACGGAAAACTAGAAAAACACACAGAAAACTGAGAAAAATACACGGAAAACTTGGGAAAACACAGAAAACTGGGGAAAATGAACAGAAAACTAGGAAAAATACACAGAAAACTGGGGGAAATGAACAGAAAACTAGGAAAAATACACAGAAAACTGGAGAAAATGAACAGAAAACTAGGAAAAATACATAGAAAACTAGGGAAAATACACCTAAAAGTAGGGAAAATACACAGAAAACCAGAGAAAATACTCATAAAATAAGGAGAAATACACAGAAAACTAGAGACAATACACAGAAAACGAAGAAAAATACACACAATGAGAAAAAATGTGCAGAAAATAAGAAGAAATGCACAGAAAACTAGGAACAGTGCACAGAAAACTCGGAAAAATACACAGAAAAGTCAAAATGCACATAAAACTAGGAAAAATATACAGAAATGTAGTGCAATGAACAGAAATGTAGTAAAAATACACAGAAAAACACAAAAAATACACAAAACTTGGAAAAATACACAGAAAATGAAGAAAAATAAGAAGAAAAAGCAGTATAAATACACATGAATGTAGTAAAAATACACAGAAAACCTGGGAAAATACACAAAACTCGGAAAAATGCACAGAAACCTACTAAAAATACGCAGAAAAACACTAAAAATACACAGAAAACCAGGAAAAATACACAGAAGACTGGGTAAAATACACAAAAAACAGGAAAAATGCACAAAGCTAGGAAAGATACACAGAACACTAGTAAAAATACACAGAATGTAGTAAAAATGCACAGATGAACATAAAACCAGTAAAATTACACAGAAAGCCCCCAAAAATTACTGAAAAAAGCATTCAAATCACTAAAAACCCACTAAACACTGACTGCTGAGTGTTCCTGCAGCTTCTCCTTTATTATTAAAGTGTTTTTAATTTCAAATAGTTTGTTTTTCATCTGCAATGTTTCATTTCTTAGGTGCAATATTTCAGTTTCATGTGCAAAATGTACATTTCATACACAATATTTCATTTTTCCAGTGCAGTATTACATTTCTTAGGTGCAGCATTTCATTATTCAGGTGAAATATTTAAATTGAATGTGATATATTTAATATTTTAGGTGAAATATTTAAAATTCATGCTCAGTATTTCAGTTTTCAGGTGCAAGCGGCTCTCAAATTTAACCTGTAAGAAAAATAAGGTGTAAATTCTGCTGGTAGAAGAATCGAGGTACAAGAAACTAATGGGGGCTGTAGAATAAAAAACAAAAAGGTTAAGACAAAAAATAGAAACAAGCATTGTATTATTTTCCTTTAAGACGTTTATTCTCATGTTGTGTGATTTTTCTGGTACCAGTTTTTCCTGCAGGATTAATTAAGTTTCCTCTTTTTTTCCTGGTTTTAGTTGCGAGGAGCAGCGTCAGTCTCAGCGTGAGGCGACGATCCACAGCTGCTGCTTTGGCTCAGAGTGCTGCTCCGGAAACACAAGAAAACAGGTTGGTCTTTAACACAAAAAACACACAAAAACCTACAGTTTAATGTCGTAGTTTTCCCCTCAGACACCAGAACATCTGCAGTCGACAGCTGAAGACGTTTTAACGTCACAATCAGACGTCTGAAACCAAATCTGCTCGTCTGAAGGTCGATGTTTAGCCTCAGCAGAGTTTTAATCTGTAGAAAATCTTTGTTTTTATTTCATTTATAAGGAATCAGATGCTCAGAGTGACAGATGCGGAAAGAAATGTTTTTTCTGTTGATCTTTTAATGGTTAAAGCAGCTGAAAGAATCTTAACTGAGATTTAAAGTTAAAACAGCGTCAAAAAATCAGCCGATGGTTTAATGGATAAAATGTGAGTTTATTAACGAGTGGAGCTCAGAAGTTTACTTTTGTTTTATTTAACTCTCATCTCTGATTTACTTGAAACCTTTTTATTTTAATGCACAAAAAAAGCAGTAAAAACACACAGACTTACTATCATCTGAGCTTCCTAAATCCTAATAAAAATAAGTCTTTTCTATATGTAACTTCACTGAGGAGAAATTTATGTGATACATTGTGATAAATGGACGTGTAGCTGCTCAAAATATCAACTTTTTAACCTGAATTTCTACCTATAAGTCTCATAAAATCATCTAAAATCATGCATCAGCATCAACTATTGAGTGTAAATTCAGAAAAAAAAAGAAAAGAAATCATCCTTTAAGTTGCTTTTATTAAAACCTGTTTAAGGCTCATGTCCAGTTAATTTTTTAAATTCTAAATAATCAGTATTTCAGTAACGGAATTGTGCTGTTTTCACTCAGTAAAGTAGAATTCCTTCGTTTTAATGCAACGAGTACATATTAATAATCAATAACACATGTCTCTGGGCCATCATTAGATCTGAATTATTGATTATTGATCTGTTATCGCTGCAGGAAACCTAAAACCGGCATCCTGATGCTGAACATGGGCGGACCAGAGAAGCTGGAAGACGTTCACGACTTCCTGCTGAGACTCTTCATGGACACAGACCTGATGAAACTTCCTGTTCAGAAGTAAGAAGTACACAAGAAATACACACAAATACACAAAAAAAAAACCCACAGCTGTGAACATTTTTTTTTTTTTTTTAAATCTGGATTTTTTTTTGTTAAATCGCAGAAAAAACAATTTACATGTTTAAATAAAACTATAAATACTGTCCTCTAAAAAAATAAAATCTGTAAAAATATAAAATGACACTATTTCTGCTCAATTTAAACTCAGCAAAAATATATCTTTACAGATAATTGCAATTGTTTAAAAGAAAAATTTATATATTTATAATATTACAAATATTTCAATATGTATATTAAGGACTGAAAAATGCTAAATAATTGTTATTTGAATTTTATCCTTTAAATTACAGATAATAACGAGTAAAATTACTGAAAAAAAATAATAATTTATTTGAGCTACTGTCAAGTATCCCAGATTCTGAATCAGTGACATGATGAGAAATGACAGAGAAAATTTCAGGTTTTTATCTTTAACAGTTTCACATATTGTTGTTTATTTGTAGATGAACATCAGCGATTCTTTGTGGGTTTCACACCTACCAGCTGTTGATGCTATAATACTTTGGGTTCAGTGTTTTTGTTCAGGGATTTAAACTGGATTTCATCTGATGAACTCCTGGTGTTAAATAATGTTGTTTTACTGGTTATACAACGAGGTCAGAACTGGTTAAAACAGCAGCTCAAGTGTATTTTTTGGACGATTTTACGTCACACAGGTTAATGGAAAAGCATTTCCAACAACAGATTATCTGGAGCTGATAAATGTAGAAGCTGTTTGTGTTTCATAATAACTGACGATGAACCAACTCGAGTCTAAACTGGAAAAACTGTTTAGTTCCTCTTAGATCAACCTGTTTTCAACATTATTAGTCACTTTTGCAGAACGCTTTTTGGCTTTGGACTGTTTAAAACGTGTTCAACGACTCAGGTTGTGTGGAGTTATTTAACATTTCTACTAATTAATAGGATTATTTTGTGTCTCAGATAAAGAATCACTTCATTTAAAGCATAAATGTCCAAACCTGAACAGTTATTTGTCATTTTTTGAAATTCAGATCAACCAAAATAACTATTTGGTCGAAGCACAAATGATTTTCTAGATGAATTAAACCTGAATAAAGTTTAAACTTGTAGTTTTTCACCTTCAGTGATGGAATAGTTACAGAATATGACTCTAACAGGAAGAAAATAACCTAAAAATGTTGTTTACTGATAGCGACTGTAATGATATGATAATATATATAAATGGAAACTGAACTTTTAGTGTTATGTTTTTGTGTCTTTGGTCTTTGTAGTAACTTTTGCATGTTTTTTTAGTAATATTTTGTCTCACTGTCATACATTTGTGCCTTTTTGTAGCGATTTTGTGTGCAGTTGTGGTAATATTTAGTCTCTTTGCAGTAATTTTGCATCTCTTCATAGTAGTATTTTGTCACTTTTGCATAATTTTGTGTCTTGGAGAAATATTCTCACTCTATGTTGTAATTTTGTGTCACTTTGTTGACATTTTGTCTCCTTCTGTAGTAATATTTTGTTTCTTTGTACTAATATTTTATCTCTTTGTAGTAATGTTTTGTTACTTTGTAGTAACATTTTGTTTCTTTGTAGTAATATTTTATTTATTTGTAGTAATATTTAGTTTCTTTGTAGTAATATTTTATTTGTTGTTATACTTCCTCAAACTGAGATCAGTCCAAGAAGAGATGCAGTTACAGGTCAAATCATCTAGTACTTCTAGTGTATATTAATCTCCTGTAATATAATATGTAAATTATTATTGTGTTACAGTCCTAACTCTGCATTCTGTCGGTTTCTCTGCAGTAAACTCGGTCCGTTCATCGCTAAGCGCCGGACGCCAAAGATCCAGGAGCAGTACAGTAAAATCGGAGGAGGTTCTCCCATCAAACACTGGACGTCCATGCAGGGAGAAGGGATGGTGAAGCTGCTGGACGAGATGAGTCCTGAGACGGGTGAGGTACCTCCATGGAAAAGCTTAGTGTCCTGTAGGTTTTACAAAGTTTCAGAGAAGGTTTGTTTGCTTCGGTTCGCTTCAAGGAAAACCTGCCGTCCTGTTAGCAGCTTTTAGATTTAACGAGCTGCTGTGTTTAATGCTGGCTGATAGCAGTGAAATGTGTGAAGTAAAGATAGTGACTCAGTCAAGGAGTGTCGCTTCAACGCCTCAACACACCTCAACACATCTCACTGATAACAGAGTCTGAAAGCTCAACATACCCACTGGTACATAAGAATCAGTCTTCAATTTCCAATGACTCCTATAACTCTGAATTTTATATGATGGATCTTTTACACAGAGTTATTAAAGGTCTTCTGGAAATATGATTAAATCTGCTGGGTCAAAAATATACATGGAGTAAAGCATGGTGGTGGCAGTACCATGCTCTGGGTTAATATTTGGTTAAATTTGTCCAAGACAACTTTCTACATTACTAAAGCTGTTAATTGAAGTTGCTGTATGTATATTTATGACCCAACAGATTTTTTTTCTGTCCAGTTTCTGACTGTTTCTCTTTCTTCAGCTCCTCACAAGTTCTACATCGGCTTCCGGTACGTCAATCCGCTGACGGAGGAGGCCATCGAGGAGATGGAGAAGGACGGAGTGGAGAGAGCTGTGGCCTTCACCCAGTATCCCCAGTACAGCTGCTCCACCACAGGTCACACAAATACGATGAACTAGTGTGAAAATACGTATTAAAGGAAGAGATAGAAGATAAAAGAGACGTTTGTGGCCGTTTGTCGCCACACCCAGGCTGCTATCTGCCCTGTTAACCGCTGATAAGTACACAATCATCATCTGCAAAGAAAATCACATTTAGTGTGTAAATAAACCGACTGAGGCTGCTTCTTCTGCTCTGTTTTCCACCTTCCATCCAACAGTGCTCCAGAGTTTAAGGATCCTGTTTCAGTTTTTAAACTCCAGTGTTGTTTTTTTGGCAGAAGCTGAGACTCATGTTGGTTTTATTGTCGCCATGTTTGTTCCATCACACTTTTAACATGTGAACAAAACAAACACCAGTGAATTTCTGACTTTGTTGACCTTGTTGTTGTCTTTGCTTGCAGCTGTTGTGCTGTTGAAGAAATCTCTGGTCTTATTTTTAGCCACTACTGTCGTATTTTCTACAACTAAACCACCAACGGGTGCTATCAGCCATGTTTTTTATGGAGATTATTTATAGAACGGAGCTGGAACTGATTGTTTTGAAGTTTTGTTAATCAAAAAAGCAAAGAAAGCTGAACCACAAGAGCATGATTTTGTACTGGAAATGTCGTGTTTTGTCGGATTTAAGAGCCTTAAGTTGTTGTTTCATAGCTTGAATATGTGTTGGATAGTTTGGAAAAGAATCAGAACTTTATTTGTGAACATCACTGTTTGTGTATTTACTGTTTTACTGAGCAACGCTCTTTACAGCGTCATCGACATGTGGAAGGTTTCTTGTGTCAAAACATGCTATTTCGGTGTAATTTAACACACAGATTTGGACTCTACAGACTAAAATCCACATATTTTGTCACCAAAACCAAGCAGGTTCCCCAACAACATCACGCTGTGTGAAAATATTTGGTTTTGCCTATTGGAAATGGTGGCCGTCTTGAATTATTCATCTGAAATGTTTTGATTCTTCTTTAAAAAGCACATTCTTTAATAAAAAGTAACTCTATGATGGCCAACTTTGGTGCTTAGGCAGTAAATGCACTTTTTTTTCTGATATATGCAGTTATATTCTTGACTATACCAGTCAGACTGGATCACTAAACAATATCAAGACACCAAATAGATCAAATATTGATGAAGAAATGCTGGATCCGCTGCAGATATTTCATCTAGAACTCCAAAAGAGCACTTCAAACCTTGGCTGGGACATCAAATTGGGCTCACTTTTGCTTTTTCTTTAAAATCCACATGGGAAATTCAGTTTACGAGTGTTGTTCCTGAGGTCTAAATGCACAGGAAGTTGAGAGGCCGAATCAATACAAGAAGTGAAACAGTTCAAACTAAAGTCGTAAATTGTTGTTTTTATTTCTCACAAGGCTCCATTTAACTGTGAGAACTGGTCAGATTCAAACCCGTCAGAGATCAGAGGTGGACTTTTAGCTGTCAGTGTTTGTGATGTCCAACAAAACGTGGACGAATCAGAAATTACAAGACATATAGGGAGTTTAAGCTCTTCGCAGATGGAAGTGAAAGGTTCTGGTGTTGTGAAACTTGTTTCTAATGTTGTTCTTGTTCGTTGTGTCGCCAGGTAGCAGCCTGAATGCCATCTACCGTTACTATAGCAACAGAGCCGACAGGCCCAAAATGCGATGGAGCGTCATCGACCGCTGGCCGACACACCCTCTGCTGGTCGAGGTAAAAAAACAAAACAACAACAGACTTTCATTGTCTAAAACACCAGAAAACAAACTAAATCCAGCGACAAGTCGTCATTATTACGATTGATTGTGTTAAAGTACTTTTATTCTGGATATTTTAGGGTTGTTCAGTTGTATAAATATCAGAAAATGTACCCAAACTCCATTTGAAGGAGCTGGTAAACCCATGAGAGTCCTGCATCAACACAAAGCTGCTGATATTAGTGTTTATTGTGGGTCTAAATTGGAATTATTAAGTAAAAAACACAAGAAAAATACACAAACACAACAAATATTTAGTGTTTTTTGTCTTTCTTTTGTGTTTCAGTGTTTTGCAGAACATGTCAGTAACGAACTGTTGAAGTTTCCAGAAGAGAAACGAGACGACGTCGTCATTCTTTTCTCAGCACATTCACTTCCTATGGCTGTAAGTATTAACTACTAATACTAGTCCTAAACTGCTAGTTCTGTTGATACAGAAGCTACTAGTACTACTTATACTGCTAGTATTACCATTATTATTGTGTTATTCCATCTGAAATCATCACATCTCTGCTTCACCATCTCTGATTTGCATGAAATATGAATATTTATAAACATATTTGTGAAACTTTAGCTTCATATATCCACAAAAAACTGCCCTATGACCCACTTTCATCAGGTTTTTTCTCATGTCTCATTGTTATCTACTACTCTGTAACCCCTCGTGTTTGTACCACTTCTGAGAAACGCCTCACGACTATGATTTTACTGCTGAGTTATCTGTGATGGTTTTACTGACTTCCTGTTGTTTACCTGTGCAGGTAGTAAACAGAGGTGACCCGTATCCTCAGGAGGTTGGAGCCACAGTTCAGAGAGTCATGGAGAAACTAGGCCACTGTAACCCGTACAGACTGGTGTGGCAGTCCAGGGTGAGTAGACTGGTGGTTTTTAATGGACCGATGGCGCCATCTAGTGGTGAATGACTGGAACTAATCAGAAGTAATGTCATTTGGAATATGATATTAAAATTTTGTTGTCACACTTTATAATACTTCACACTTTATCCATCAATAAGACAGATTTTTATTCTGGATTTTGAAAAGATTTTTGTCAGTTCTTCACATGAAATCTAATTGTGAAGTAAATTTAAAAAAAAATCTTTCTTCTAATTAAAATAGCTTCACAGATGTCAGGCAGAAGTAAAGGATGTGCTACATATTCATGAAGACAGGCTAAACACCGTTTGCTCTAGCTAAGATAAGCTAAGCTAAGCTTAAACTGACGATCTCTTGTTATAACCTGCTGTAAATCCTGAGCGGTAATGAGTAGTTAATTCATTGATTAGTGTGTCAAATTAAAGCTAAGCTAAGATGAGCTATGCAAGGTATGCTAAGGTAACATAAATGTAGATAAGAAGGCAGAACGAGCTAAGATAACTGAAGCTAAGCTACAGTAAGCAAAGATGAGAAAAGCTAAAATAAGCTAAGATCAGATCAGATCAGATAAGATAAGCTAAGACGAAGTAAGATAATATAAGCTAAGATAAGTGAAGCTAAAATGAGCAAAGATGAGATAAGCTTAAGCTAAGCTGAGTGTAGATTAGCTTAGCTAGCATTAGCTAAGATGAGCAAAACTAAGCTAAGAGGAGCAAAGATAAGTGAAGCTAAGCTAACGTGAGCTAACATAAGGGAAGATAAGCTGAGGTAAGATGAGCTAAGATTAGCTAAGCTATCATGAGCTAAGTTTAGCAAAGATCAGCTACGGTTTGATAAACAAATACAAGCTAAGCTAAGATGAGCTAAAATACGCTACGCTAAGATGAGCTAAGACAAGTTAAGCTAAGATAGGTGAAGATAGGATGAGCTAAACTGAAATCAGCTAAGATAAAGTCAAACTTCATTAATCCTGAAGTAAATTCTTGTGCCAGATATTGGTCAAAAGACAAAATTACACAACATGAGAGTGGAAATGCAGTTCCTAATAGAAAAACAATAAGATAGAAGTCTGATACATTATTAAAAAATAAATAAATAAACTAATAGTAAAGTAGAAGGTAATACCACCAGTGATACTAAGGTAACAATGTAATAATGCACATAATAATGAAATATTACACCTGAAATTTTAATATTTACCTCAAAAAATTAAATATTGCACATTTAATGGACATATTACACACGACACTAAAACTGAGATTACACAAACTATTGAGAAAAATAATATTGCAAATAGTATTGATGTGCTTGAATTATTTCATTTCCTTACTACACACTTATATATAAATGTAAACTATACTGTTAAGAACTGCTGCCAGAGGGTTTTTTTTCTCGCCACAAGATGGAGCCACTAGACCTGATAATGAATGCTGCAGCTCCATCAGCGTTAGAAACCCTCAGAGCTGCTGGTCCTCGGGTCAACTGGACGACAGCGTCCATAAATAATTCACACATCACTGTTCACAGCAGAGCAGAGGGTCGCAGATATCTGTAGGGAGAATATCAAAGTACCGTTTAAATCTGACACAATACATATAAACGTTACTCTTTTAATCAAACATTCAAGATAAAGACCAAGATTTACATGTTTTTAATGCTTTTTGTTCTCAGTCGTCCTAATATTTCATATTTACCTCCTTTTATTCTGTTCTAAATTTAGGTATTACTAGTTTTATTCTGTCTGGATGTTCTGCACATTGTTTTGTTGCTGCTTGTCTGATAAAAATGTGCATCGATTTTCTTATTAGAATTTGTTTCAGACATGCTAAAAAATTTTAATTTGGTTTGACAATACATACAATAACAACAAAGCACTAGAGGTGGAGTTCTTGCATGAAGATTTTTATTGAAATTGTTGAATCTTTTAGCATTAAATTATTAATATTTGCATTGTGTCTGACTTTTTCTCTCAGTTAATCTATTGATTAATAGTTGCTACATTGAACTGTACTTATTAACTTATTGTTGACTAATTTTGCACCAAAACAGCTTATCTTAGGTTTTCCTAGTCTATATTTGCTTAACTTGGGCTTTCATTACTTATCTTAGTGTATTTTAGCTTTTCGTATTTTGCCTTATCTTTCTTCATCTTTGTTTAATTTGCATCATCTTAGCTCATGCTAGCTTAGCTTCACGTAGTTTAGCTTATATGAATTTGTCTTCACTTAACTTGCCTTATTTCAGCTCAACTTTGTTTATCTTAGCTCATCTAGCTTAGCTTAGCATATTTTAGCTTGTCTTTGCTGAACTTGGCTCACCTTATCTTTACCATAGCTCACCTTAACTTATAATAGCTTATGTTATTTCAGCTAATCTTAGTTTATCTTCACTTAAGTTGGCTTATCTTAGCTCATCTTAGCTTAGCTTATCGTGTTTTTTTATATTAGGTCATCTAGCTTAGTGTAGTGTATTTTAACTTTACTTAGCTTGTCTTAATTTATCTTCACTTGACTTGGGTTATCTTAGCTTAGCTTATCTTAGCTTGCTTTTGCTTATCTTATCTTTGTTTAATTTTACGTCATCTTAGCTTATCATAATTCATTTTAGCTCATCCAAGCTTAGCTTATTTTAGCTTCCTTACCCTATCTTAGATTATCTTTACTTAACTTAGCTTATTTTAGCCTATCTTAGCTTATCTTAGTTAATCTTAGCTCATCCTAGCTTAGCTTAGTTTAGCTTATCGTTGGTTAACTTGGCTTATCTTACCTTAGATTAGCTTAGCTTATCTTACTTTATCTTAGATCATCCTAGCTTAGCTTAGTTTATCGTTGGTTAACTTGGCTCATCTTACCTTAGGTTAGCTTAGCTTATCTTACTTTATCTTAGATCATCCTAGCTTAGCATAGCTTATTTTATCTTTGCTTATCTTGGCTCTTCTAGCTTAGCATGTTTTAGCTTATCTTATCTTAGTGTATGTTATCTTATCTAGTTGGACTCAACTGGAGCAAAATACAGTTTAAAAAAGCATCACGACACGACAATTAGAGTTAAATGGAAAACACTACTTTTACTTATGAATTTAATATTTCAGAAATTATGTTGGCCAATCGATCCTACCTGGAAGCAAACAAAAGGACCAACAAGTTTGATTTAAATGCTGAGTGTGAAGTTCTGGTAGCTCCCCCTAAAGGCAGGAGGGTTTTTTACAGCTGCAATGTCAAAGTAGAACAATAAGACATTAAAAAAATTTAAATGTCAGAGACGCTTTACCAGTATGAAAGCATAAATTGTGCAGAGTCTTGTTTTATCCTGATGAAGTGTCCTGTTTGGTTTCTGAAGGTCGGACCGATGCCGTGGCTCGGACCGCAGACCGATGAGGTGATCAAAGGTCTCTGTGAACGAGGGAAGAAAAACATCCTGCTGGTGCCGATCGCCTTCACCTCGGACCACATAGAGACGTTACACGAGCTGGACATCGAGTATGGACAGGTGCTGGGAGAGGAGGTGAGGAAGTAGATAAATCCATATCTGTTACCCAGCAGCCTCTCTGTTCTGTCAGCTTCTACCTGCCCGGACTAGAATGGAAATAGACCACATAATCTGAGAGGCTGAATGTTGCCTTTAATGCTCCACACAGAAGACTTTACAGCTGCACTGTTTGTTTTTTTAGGGAATGAACTCGTCAGCATTGACATTTTCCTTCCAGACAACATTTTGTTTCAGTTTTATGTAAATCTTGCAGAAAAAAACGCAGCAAGTAGATATTATACATGCTGTAAGTTAGCAAAAAAGTCAAATAGACCTCAATTTAAACCCAACAGTACCTGCATTTTATTCAGGATAAAATTAGTTTGTTTTTATTTTGGCTTATTTTACCTTATCTTGTCTTAGCTTATCTTAGTCAATCTTCACTTCACTTGGCTAACCTTAGCTCATCCTAGCTTAGCTTTATTTAGCTTAGCTTCTCTTGTCTTTGCCTATCTTAGCTTATTTTAGGTTAGCTCATCTTAGTGTAGCTTGCCTAAACTTAACTCATCTTAGCTCATCATAGCTTAGCTCATCTTAGCCTATCTTAAGTTGCTTATCTTAACTCGTCTTAGCTTAACTTAGCTTATCTTTGTTTATCTCTGATCATCTTAGGTTAGCTTATTTTAGCTTAGCTTGTCTTCGTTTAACTTGGCCTAGCTTAGCTTAACTTAGTCTATCTCATCTTTGCTTAGCACACAGAACTGATGTTTTACTAAATCACAACTTAAATAAACTTTGATAACATTTATTACATATTAACAATCATTTATCCACAGCAGCTTTGAAAACTTAATTAGTGTGTTTTTAACCAACTAATGTCCACATTTATACCCGTCAGGAATAATCACATCATTTATAATCAGTCGTTTTATCCTGAGCTGTCCTTATTTAGCATTAAATCCTCGTTTAGGAGGAATAAAAACCCCAACCGGTCCTCACAAAGACACAGTATCAGAACACAAACACACTTCTCTGTCTGGACCTCTTCAACTTCTCTCCAAAATGAAACCTGCTGTTAAAAATAATTGGAAACTGAGAACAAAATGCTTTTATTTCTTCAAGTCCTCGTCGGACAAAATGAGAACACTTTCCAGAACATGTTCGGCGAACGTCGGGCTTCACTGAGTGGACGTAAACGTTGTGTAAAAGCTGGTTTCTACACCAACCTGCTGCTCTGCTTCCTCCTCGTTTTTATTTCATTTCTTTTTATTTCAGCAGTTTCCAAATGTATTTAAACTCAATATTAATGTTTACGCTCAGTTAGCATTAGCATTGGTTGCTAATAAGTAGCAGTAAAGTTTGGTAGTTGGTTTAAAGATGATTAAGGATCTATATTCTGCATTTTTATGGTCAGTTAAAGGAAACATTATTAATAAAATGTTGTAGTTATGAATGACAGGTTCTCTGCCATCAATATTTAGGTTAAATCAATTCCAAACATGTTAAAGGTCTTTCTTGATTTCCTGCAATTGCCTAAACTGTAGCCAAATGGAAACTTTGTGCTATTCAGTGTTGTAAATATTTAAAAGCTAAATATATTTCCAACAACACCATCTGTACACATCACTGTGAGCTCCAGAAAACTCAGATTTTACATGATGTATCACACAGATTAAGCAATAGTCAAGTATCTTTCAAATTAGAAGCAGAAATGCCCCTAAAATATATCTTTTAAAATGAAAAAGTGATGAACAAATTGTATTTTTGTACAGCCTATCTTCACTTAACTTGGCTAAGCTTTGCACATCTTTGCTTATTTTAGCTTAAGTTGCTTATCTTCGCTCATCTTAGCTTAGCTTATTTTAGAGTAGCTTATCTTCGCTTAACTTGATCTTGTTTATCTTAGCTTACCTTATCTCATCTTTGCTTATCTCACCTTTGCTTATCTTAGCTTTTGCTTCTGTGACCTCAACTTAGCTTCATGTATCTTAGCTTATCTTTTCTCATCTTACCCGATCTTTGCGTATCTTAGCTTATTTTAGCTTATTTTACCTTATCTTAGCTTATATTAGCTCATCTTCACTTAACCTGCCTAACCTTAGCTCATCTTAGCTTATCTTAGCTTGGCTTCCCTCCTGTTTGCTCATCTTAGTTTAGTTTGGCTTATTTTACTTCATTTTTTTCTTAGATTGTCTTCACTTTACTTGGCTCACCTTAGCTCATCTCAACTTAGCTTTTTTTTGCTTAAGTTTGCTTATCTTAGCTCATCTTAGCTTAACTTAGTTTAGCGTATCTCTACTTGTCTATGCTCATCTTAGCTTAGCTTATTTTAGGTCGGCTTATCTTTGCTTAGCTTGACCCGGCTTAGCTTAGCTTAGCTTATCTTTGCTTAATTTGGACACTATTCAGTGAATTGACTGATCATTACCACTCAGTTTTTTCTATTTTCTAAAATACTGTTACTATTCTAGTATATTACAGTTGTGTGTTTGCTTGTGTTATTGTTTCTGCAGTGAAATTTAGTGATTATTATTTTTTGTAAAATGGTATAAAAGTGTATTACAGATGTGTTTTTTTGTGTGTCCTTGTTTCTGCAGTGTGGTGTGGAGAACATCAGGAGAGCAGAGTCTCTGAATGGGAATCCTCTTTTCATGAAGGTAATTTTCATACGTTGTACTGCTGTAAATCTATTTAAATGTACGCAACCTTTTTTAAAATTCAATTTAAAACAGAACAAACAGGTAAAATAGAAACCAAACATTCAGGTAACAGCAGCAGAAAATAGCAGATGAAGCGAAACCCTGGTACAGTAGAAGGAAGAGCTTAAATAGAAGAGGAAGCAGCAGTCGAAGGTCCTGTGAAGTGAGTCAACTCCAGGCTGAGATGGTCAATAAATGGAGGCCTTCCTTCCTTCCTTCCTTCCTTCCTCCCCCGTCTCACCTCCGTCCTCACCCCTGAAACTGTCCAGAGCTCCTGCAGCTGTAACATCTGGGTTTATTAAAGGGAAGGGGGCAGATCAATGGGAACCTTTAGAGCTGACTACAGTAGAACTGAACCGCCCGACCGGCTGGCTGCTGGACAAACCTCGCCGAGTGTGGATCAATATCCAGAGGATGATTAGTTGGTAGTTACTGACGGATGCTTTCCTCGGTGCGGTTTTCAGTTTCTCCGTGAAGCTGCTGCCGTCTGCAAGCAGCAGAAAATCAAGAAAAAAGTCAGGAGTTTGGCTGCGAGACAACTTTTCTTCAATGAATCTACTAGTTTTATCCTCACGTTTACCCTTAAATGTTCTCCACACTGATTATTCATTTCCTGAAACTGAATTCTCAAGTAAAAGTCGTATTCAAAACAAGACCTTTGGTAAAAGAAGATGGAATTAGCTGGAATTATCTTTAATCTGATGATTCATATTTTAATTTTAGTAGATATCTATGTTGTTTTTCCTATTTTGTTGCTCTGAATTAATGTTTTTAAAGCGCGCTTTTTGGTTGTAATGCGCTTTTTCAAAATAAAAGCGTGCATGTAGCTCCAGTTTTCTCTGTTAGTGGCTCAGTTATTGGGTCTTTCTTACCTAAAGTCCAATTTAACACATCTGAAATTACATTTTGACCAATCAGAATTCCAGTTTGAGATATCAACATCATTCTTGCCAGTTCAAACTTAAATATCACCAATTCCTATTGAGGATGTCCAAAGTCTGAGATGTTCTTTTTGGTTGTAATGCCCTTTTTCAAATTAAAAGCGTGGCTGTAGCCCCAGTTTTCTCCGTTAGTGGCTCAGTCATTGGATTTTTCTTGCCTAAATTCACTTTCTTTTCATGTGCACAATCTGGTACCGTTGATGTTTTATTCAAGAACCAGATATTTTATGAAGTAGCTGGTAATCATTTGGATGGAGATCTAACTGAGGTAGTTTCATGTTGATTCAAGCTGGAAAAAAATCTCCAACTGTGAGTCGTCTGCAATTTCTATTGAGATATAATTGGATTTTGACTTCCACAACCACAAAAACCGACCAAACCGACATCCCAAACCTCATTTCAAGACATCTCCAAGACTTCCCCAACTATGAAACCTACCAAACTGAAGGCATAAACTCCAATTTAACACATCTACCTTGTAGTTGTGTAGTTTCTCTGTTAGTGGCTCAGTCATTGAATGTTTCTTGCCTAAATGCATTTTCTAGTTTAACTTTTTCATGTACAAAAGCTTATTCAAGAACCAGATATTTTGTAATATAGTTGCCTAACTGATCTGGAAAACTGAAAGTCGTCTGCATATCTACAGGGATAAGATCAGATTTTTGACTTCCCCTACGAGGAAACCTACCAAATTTAACACATCTGAAATTCCATTTTGACCAGTCAGAATTCCAGTTTGAGATATCTACATTATTCTGATGAGTTCAAACTTAAAAATCACCAATTCCTTTTGAAGATGTCCAAAATCTGAAGTGTTCTTTTTGTTTTAAAAGAGAATATCCGCAACACAAATCCAGTCTGCTCGTCTACTACTAGTCATTAGTAATCAACGTAACAGTCTTCTCTACTTTAGATTGTTTACACTCTGAGATACTTGTGAAACATCTTTGCAGGACTCTTGTGACGGACAGAAACGCCTCCAGTAAAGTCTTTCTTTGCCACTATTCATATCTTTGTGTTGTTTTTCCCGTCCAGGCGTTGGCCGATCTGGTCCAGTCCCACCTGAAGTCCAACGAACCCTGTTCCCGCCAGCTGACCCTTCGCTGCCCACTGTGCACCAACCCCACCTGTGGAGAGACCAAGGCCTTCTTCGCCAACCAGAAACTATCGTAGAAACATGGACGTGTAGAAAGCAACGGGGCGAGTGGTGGAGAAACTAAAGCCTTCTTCTACAAACTTCATAACTCACACAAACAACACACAGAGTCTTCGCCAGCAGGAGTGTCGGCAACCTAGAAAATCTAACACAAAGAGCCAATGAAATGGTCTCTGCAGATGGATCTATTGTTTCTGGAAGCACAGGTGTCAGTTTTAGTCTTTTATTTAAATTTATACCTGAAGCAGATCAGCTCAACTCTAAATGTAGTTTGGTTATTCCATCTCAAATCATCAAGACCTTTCTGCTGTCATAAACTTTGAATATTAATACAGGTTTTTGTGGAGTTTTAGCTTCATATGTCAAAAACTTTCTGAGATTTTTTTTTTTTTAAATAATCAGACGTCGACCCACTTTCAGCAGGCTTTTCCTCACATTGAAATTCAAGGCTGTTTGAACAGAAATATCTCAGGAACTATTGAAGATAAGAACTTGAAATTTTCACGGTTATTTGTCATCATGTCATTGATTCAGAATCTGAAATATTATGGCTATGTTACGTTAACAGGAGCTGAAGTTCAGTTTGTCATTTCCCACTGTGCAGGATTATTTCCTCTGAGTAGTGGCGAGTGGAAATGTGGAAAAAAGTCATGAAAAGTTCCATCTGTGAGCTCATATTAACAAAAAAATGACAATCTGGAAGTCAGCTAGTGGTATTTTCTGAACCACATGTAGCTGCAGGTCACAATAATACAAAACTGAACATATAGAAGACTTTAATATGAAATACTTGATCACAAAAATAAAAAAAGTTGAGCTTTCATATGTCAATTTTTTCATATTTCTACTCCTCTATAATCAGAGATTATTCCATCTACTTGTCCAATATTACAGATTCTGAATCAATGACATGATGAGAAATAACTGTGAAAATTCCAGGCTTTTATTGTGAAGAGTTCCTGAGATATTTATTGTTCCAACAGACTCAAATTTCTATGTGAAAAAAAAACCTGCTGAAAGTTGGTCGCCAGGTGATTTTAAGAACAAATATCATGGAAAGCATTTGGTATATTGAGCTAAAATTTCACTCATATCTTCATAAATATTCATATTTTCTGCTGTAAAATCAGAGACAGTCGAGCAGAAAAACACTGATGATTTTAGATGGAACAAATCTGCTGAAACTAACATCCGCCTTGAAAAAAAAGCACTAAATGCTTCCTGAATTTTGTCATTTCGTGAAAAGCATCGCAGCACTTGCTTGGATTAAAACGTCGCTAAGGTTTGCAGACACTCTTCAGAAAAACAGCTCAAAGCTACAGGAAGAAGATTCTTGCACTATTTTATTTTATTTAGTTTTGTGTTTTAATATTTCATTTCTCTGCTTCACATTCCATCACTCAGCTAACCGTAAACCCCCATCAGACGCCCTCCTTCTGTTAGCGTCGGTGCTACATGATTAACATCACCCCCAACAAGGGTTCTGGTTGGTCGGCTACTTTTTCCTCGCACGTTGCTTCACGCCATTGGCCCACCAGCCAGTAACCCCGCCCATCCTGCTGCAACCCCTGCAATGTGATTGGAGGAGGTTGGTGCTGCTCGAAACGCTGCTGCTGCCCGATAGTCGGATAAAAGCGAGTTTAAGAACGAAATAAAGACCGATTTAGGGACAGGAAGATTCAACAAATTAAAAGAATGAATCTACGTTTTGATTTCTGCAATAAAACACATTTTAACTGCAGTCGAGCAAAAAGACAAGTCAGAAACGTGAGATGGTTTACAAGCTCGGAGAAATATGTTAAAGTCCAGACAGCATGTACAGCGGGATAATATTCAGGCTTTAGGTTGACTTAATTCAACTTTTACCATCCAGAAATCTGATTTTAAAGTCAGAAGTTTTACATTAAAGTCAGAATTCTGAGTTTAATCTCAGTTTAAGATTAAACTCGAAGCTATAATTAAATCCTGAGTTCAGACTTCAGCGTAAAAATTCACACTTTAATCTCAGATTTACGAGGGAACATTTATGAGAGAGTTCCAGATTAAACGGAGATTAAGCATAGGATCTGGACCCTTTTCAATCTCAGAAAATGGATTTTAACGTTGGAATTTTTACATAAAAATCTGAATTCTGAGGTTAATTTCAGTTTAAGATTAAATAAATTTTGAATTCAGATTTTTTTTGTAGAAATCCAGACTTTAATCTTAGATTTCTGAGGAAAAAAGTAATAATTCTTAGTCTTAGATTAAATTGAAATTAAACTCTGACTTCAAAATTTAATCTAAAAATTCCGACTTCAGTCTCAGATTTCTGAGCAAGAACTCAAAATTCTGACTTTCACATTAGACTGAGAGTTCTAGGACTTCCTTGATGTATTCAGTCATTACAAGCGGATGTCAACTTTTTTCCTAACTGTACACCACTTCCTTGTAGTAACGTCTGTTTTAGATAAGTGTAGGACAAAAAGACGAGTGTAAAGCTCCAAATACGTTGGAGTCGTCCACTAACAACAGAATAAAACACAGATAAGCGTAGAGCCGTAGTGTACGAACGACAAGTCGAGTGTAGATTTACTGTTTCTGTATCGACTGAGGAACGAAAACCTCGTGTTTATTTTTATCTCTACGTTAAACCTGAGAACCCCTAATTTAACCAGTCGGTAAACTGAGAAAAGTCTTGAAGGTTGATGAGAATAATTAAGTGTCAAAAGACAACAAACGTGGGCAGGAACTTGACCTCTGACCTCTGACCCACCCGCCCGTGATAATGTGCCTTTACACTGGCTGACTAGAAATATTGGACTTGTGCTTTATGTACATTTTATTATTATTATTATTTGTTTTTGTTTGTTTTTGCTTCACCAAAATGCTGGCGGGAAAAATCCACCCTGAAATGTGAACTTACATGTTGCTGCTGTGATCTGAGTCGTCGTTCTTTGTTTTGTTTTTTTCTGCTTCCACACGTTCAGAAACACACTTTACAGCAAAATATTCGAGCAGAGTCACTGTTCAGCTCTTCCACAGCTTCATAGGGATTGTTGGGTTTTTGGGGGGAACACTTTGGTCCAGGAAAACTTTCACGCGGCTAAGCTAAGTTAGGCCAATGTTGTCATGCAGGAAAACTTTTGTGCAGAAGCTAAGTTAAGATAGGATAATCTTGTCACGCAGGAAAGCTTTCATGCGGCTACGCTAGGCTAATCTTGTCATGCAGGAAAGCTTTCGTGCAGAAGCTAAGCTAGGCTAATCTTGTCACGCAGGAAAGCTTTCATGCGGCTACGCTAGGCTAATCTTGTAATGCAGGAAAGCTTTCGTGCAGAAGCTAAGCTAGGCTAATCTTGTCATGCAGGAAAGCTTTCGTGCAGAAGCTAAGCTAGGCTAATCTTGTCACGCAGGAAAGCTTTTGTGCAAAGGCTAAGTTAAGGTAGGCAAAGGAAAGCTTTTGTGCAGAAGCTAAGCTAAGTTAGGCTAATCTTGTCATGCAGGAAAGCTTTCGTGGGCTAAGCTAAGCTAATGTTGTTACGCAACGCTTTCACACTAGCATATTGCTAAGACAGATGCTAAATTCCTCTAAAAACAAAACAAAAACCAAGCTGTCCCTTTATCTCGACTGGAAAAACCGGATAAAGTCAAGTTTAGAAACGGCGAAAAGTTTGGGTCACTGCAGGACGACATGCTAATCTCTGAAGGGTGGTTGGTTCCCAATTTGTTTTTATTTATCCTCTGTAAGTCATTTTCAACAACTGTTGTTTTAAATCAGTTGTGTGTGTTTAGTTGCACTGTGCAGAGATTGTACATATGACAAAGATGCTTTGGGTTTTTTTCTTGCAGCTCCGGCGGACTTTTATTTTGTCAATGTCGTTTGGTTCTATTTATTTTGGGATTTTATTTTCTGTTTCTGTGTCACTGAGCAAACGAAAGATCACCTGTCTCCACTGTTGGGTCATGTTTTGTTTTGTTTTTTTAAAAAAAACATATTTGAAGACATGGTATTAACAGTGCAATTACACCTAACAAGTCTTCCTTCAGAATAAAAGACAATAATTAAAAATCTCTCACTTTTGGCGTAACAGAAAAGATGTCTTTTTTGTGTGTTTTCGGTGTGATTTTGGGCATTTTTAGATGAAAGTTTGTTATTGTAAGAAATGTGGTGATGATCAAACTTTAAAATACTTCCACTTCCTGCCTAGTTGGATCTAAAAATGGTGGATATTTGGGACCAAAAATGGTTCAAACAGTTTAAACATTTAACAGCAGAGTTTGACTAATTGGAATCACATTTAACAACAACATTTTGACTAATTATCCAATAAGAAGTCTAGATTTTAATTCTAGAAATCCATAACCTCATTCTGACCACTCAAAACAACAATTAGAGATATTTGTATCCCAGTTTTAACCCGCCAAAATAATAGCTGCAGATACAAGATTTTTTGATGACATCACGCTGTCATCAAAAAATCTTGAAACTAGCAACTGAGATGGTAATTGAGGTATTTAGTCGAGTGAGAAGTCGGGTTATTTTGTCATAGACTTTCTCATAGAGGAGTCGCCCCCTGCTGGCTGTTAGAGAGAATGCAGGTTCATATTTATTAACTTCCTGATGACGCAGGTCACAGCAGCAAACTAGATATCTAAAGTCGGTATGACCCGCTGGAAATAAACTGCAACGATCCACTGAAAGGTTTGGTTTCTTGTTGGACGGTTGGTTTAATTGTGTCGTTTTGAGGCGTCAGATCTGAAAACATTCTTAAAGGATCTAAACTGTTTTGTTGCTTCAATTCATCAGATCTTCACCAAATGATCTGATGATCGGCCTCAAAACACAAATCATACAGTTTATAAGAGACACTTTGAACACTGTCAGACCAGCAAGAGGACAGTTTTTATTTGTTGTGTTGCTTTAGAGCTTATTTCTTTCCTTCGATGTTGACTTTCTTTCTCTTCCTCTCACTCCTTCTTTTCTCTTTTTATTTACTGCTTTGTTCTGGTTCCTTAGTTCCCTTTTCCAAAGCTTTCTCCACTGATATTTTCAGTTTTTAGTGGCTTTTAGATGCTTTTAATGGTCTTAATATTTCATCTTTATTGTTCAAGAAGCTGATTTTACAAGTTGATTTCATGTTTTATTTAGTTTTATAATTAGTATTTACTTCTACTGTCTTGACGTTTTTCACATCATTTAGTCTTCGTCTGAAATTCAGAATTTTGTTCGACTCGTTTTTCATCTTTATTTCTTGTTTTCTATCTTTTATTTCCTCCATGTTGTCTAACTTTTGTTTCTTGTCTTTCTCTTTTCTGTTGTCTTCATTTCATCCATTTCCGTCTCTTTGCTCTTGTTTTCCATTTCTTTTGTCACTTTGTGGTCATTTTCTGTCTCTTTGTGGTTGTTTTGTGTCTCAGTTTGGTCATTTTTCATGTCTTTGTTGTTGATTTCAGTTTCTTTAACGTGTTTTTGTCATTTTTGGGGTTGTTTTACATCTTATTTTGGTGACTTTCAGTCATTTTGTGGTCTTTTTATGTCTCATTTTAGTCATTTTGCATATCTATCTATCTATCTATCTATCTATCTATCTATCTATCTATCTATCTATCTATCTATCTATCTATCTATCTATCTATCTATCTATCTATCTATCTATCTATCTATCTATCTATCTTTTCTAACTTCTTTTTCATCTTTTTGTTCTTTTTTCCGTCTCTCATTTCCTCTTTTTCACCTCTGTCTCTTTCTTCTTGCATCACTGTTGTCTCTTTCTTTTTCTTCTTCACATCTTCTCCTCCTCCTCTTCTTCTTTTTATTCTTCCTCTCATCCCACATCTTCCTCACCCCTCTCATCGTTTCCAATCTCTCTCTGCTTTTTCCTCCTCCTCCATCTTTTCTTTTTTCCACCTCTCCCCTGCGGTGTTGCAATCACCTCTGCTGCTGTTGATTAAGCTGAGAGAGATTGGCTGTCCACGACCCAATAACCCCTGAGGCCTCACCCCTCGCCTCCCCCGTCCTCCCCCATCCATCCCTGCATCTGAGCCAGCAACAATCCTTCATTTCATTTTCTCCTCTTTTCTCCTCCGTGAACCTGCTTTCATCTCTTCCCATCTCACCTTTTATTCCTCCTCTTCTTCTTTCTTGTGTCTCTTCATCTCACGTTTTCTGTATTTTCCAGGATTCTCTATCTGCTCTCCACCTATTTATCTCTTCTTCTTCTCTACTGTCTTTGTTTCATGTCGCCTTTTAATTTTCTTCCTGCCTCTCCTTTTGTTTTTTCTTTGTCTTTTTCTCTGGTCTACTTATCTCACATTTTGTCTCACCCTTTTTCCACTTATTTCCTCTTTATATTCTTATTTTATCTGTTCTTTCTCTCTCACTTCCTCATTTATGGCTTTTTCTCATCCTCCTCTTTAATCATCTTCTTCTCTTTTCTCCTGTATTTCTCCCCAAACCCCATTTTATCTCTTCTACCTTTCTTCCTCGTCTTTTTCTCATATCTCGTAACTCCTTTGAAGGATTTATAAGCAAGTATTCACCAGAAAGGCCCCATATCATGATGCTGCCACCACCGTGCTTCACATCATGATGCTGCCACCACCATGCTTCACATCATGATGCTGCCACCACCGTGCTTCACATCATGATGCTGCCACCACCATGCTTCACATCATGATGCTGCCACCACCGTGCTTCACATCATGATGCTGCCACCACCATGCTTCATGTCATGATGCTGCCACCACCGTGCTTCACATCATGATGCTGCCACCACCATGCTTCATATCATGATGCTGCCACCACCGTGCTTCATGTCATGATGCTGCCACCACCGTGCTTCACAGTGGGGATGGTGTCTTTGTGATGATGTGCTGAGTTTGATAACAACAAACATAGTATCTAGTCTGAGGGCCAAAGAAAAGAAGAAAGAGACTAGTGAGGGAGGCCACCAAGACACCTATGACTCCTCTGAATGATCTGCGATGTAGAAACATTAGGTTTCCACAACCTCAAAGAAATAAAAGTTAGCTCCTGGTCATCGTTACAAAATCATAGTTTCCAATCATAGTTGGACTCAAGTAGAGGAACTAGAACCTAAAGCTCCACACCGACGACTACTGAACCCCATTTTTCAAAAAGAAGTGCATTGCATTCACAAAAGAGACCAAGAAATCAAGACTTTATTGGGTAGTTGTAGTTTACTACCTCATAATTATAAGAAAAAACATTGAAATATTAAAATCTTGATCCCTGAATTCCATTGATACCAAAGAAATCCTGATATCTGACTATTCTCAAGCAAAGATCTCAGTGTTATGAGACCTTGTCTTGTGTAGAGATTCATGATTATGAGCTACTGGCAATAAAAACACATTAATCTCACACATGTAACCAACAGCTTTTCTAGAAGTTAATTAACTGGTGATCTTTGGAAAACCTACTGTTCTGGGTTGTAGTCCATTACCTCAAGCCATTTGGATGCCAAAATATTGAATCTGCTGCACAAAAGACAGTTTTTTGAACCCATTTCCTGCAACTACAAACGTACTAAGTAGCCAGCTGGTTGCCTTCTTGATTTTACTTGGAAAACTAGTTAATTTTTTTGTCTTTCAGCCAGAATAAAAGCATTCTTTCTTCCACATGATTAGAAAAATCTCTCCAGAGACGTCTTCAGAAGAGTATATAAATGGTCCTCTGGGTTTTTCCATCTATTGGCTGCTAATTATCTGATTTTAACCTCTGCAGCCTGGATAAACGTTAAGATGAGCACAAACTGGGGAGTCGGTTGGTCGTTTGTGGATTCGGACGACAACATTTTATAAATGAGTGAAGGCTCAAGAACCGACAGGAAGTCAGATTTACGAGGATCACTGCTGTTTATCTCCTCTGTGTCCTTCACGTCTTCCTTCTGCTACTTAAATTCCTTCGCTTCCTTTGTTTTTTTCTTCCTCTCTCTTTGATTTGTCTCAGCTTCTTCTATCTTCTCTCTGTTCAGCATCCTTTCATTTCCAATCCTTTGCTCTTTACTCTGACTGTGGCCCGTTGGCGCTGGTGTGTGTTGTGTTTCGTTGTGTGTTTTATTGTGTTGTGGCGACTGCAGGCTGCTGGTAATTGAAAAGCTGCGACGCCGCCGCCTTCCACCCCGTGACCTCCTGTTGAGAGACCATTGATTTCTACAGAGAGAAGAAGAAGAAGAAGAAGAAGAAGAAGAAGAAGAAGAGGGGGGACGCAGCGACGAATAAGGTAAAAGAGAAATTAGAGAAAATTGGGAGAAGACAGAAGAAGAAGGAGAAGGAATTGCAGGCAGAGATAGAAACTGAAGGGAAACCACTGAAGAGGCTGAAAGAAATCAGACAAACGAGGCGGTTTGGGGCAAAACGGAATAAAATCACGAATACATTCACAGAGAAGAGAAGTAAAATTTTAAATTGTATTTATATAGCACAGATTTGCAGATTGTAAAAACAAACCTCCGATAGAACCAGGCTCAGGGAAGGCGGCCATTTGCCTCAACCGGTTTCAGAACAAATGAAATGGAATCCATAAAGATGGAACTTTATTCCACTAAACACTGGATTGAAGTGATTTTTTTTCTCTAGTTTGACTTCACAAAAGCACCTTTGTTTTCCTGCTACTAAGAAAAAAACTGACAGAATGACAAAGATTCCTGCTGAAATTAGCTAATTATCACGACAGCTCGATTGCAGCACCTGAGTTACATGTTTAGTGCAGAACAGCAGCTCTGCAGACGAAAATATACCTCAATCAAGAGTTATTTATAGTGCCAACCATGAATTAAACTATTTGTTGTGTTGACATCAAAATGAAGACTTATGTATGCTCTCCAGGCTGAGGGGGCAAAATTTATAATGATGTTTTTCCCCCATCAGTCTCCACAAAATTACATTGCTATACAACTAAACTACATTCTTAAATATGCATTTTATTCTGAATTTAATGTAATTTGTGACCTGTGATGTGGCGGGAAAGGTGGCCATTTTGAAAGAGCGACAAAATGCAAGTTTGGAGGCAAAAACCAGCAACTGGACTTTCATTTTTCATTCCTTTTTGGTTTGTTTTAAGAAAAAAAATCACACCTTGACACTTTTACATGTCAGTAGGTTGGGTAGGGTTTGACAACAACATTACTTGGTTTCAAAATATCTGCCGCAAATGAAATTGGTTTGTCCAAAGGCTAAATTCTAATTAGCAAGGCAAACTAATTTTTTGCATTTAGCACATAAATCTATGGGCCCAACTTCATCAACTTTGAAAAAAGAAAACCTATAAATGGGAATATCTTCCAGACATAAAGTCAGACTGTTAACTTTTGGGGGGTTAATGCTTCGTCCATTGTTGTTTTATTTCTGGAATTCGTGCTCAGAAGCTAACTGGACGTGCTCAGTTTGTCTTTAGCTAATACTGCATGAACACTTAGGTCAAGGTTGTTGACCTTAATGTTCCTAATCAATATTTAGAGTTTGATGAAGTAACTTTAGCATCATCTTCATTAGTTTTACATGTTAGCAGCTTGGTTAAGGTTTGAAACCAACATTACTTTGTTAGAGTTTGGAAAAATGTCCTTGTTTTGGGTTAAAATACTTTCTTTTGACGTTTTTCCTCCATGTTCTGGGTTACCATGGTGACAAGTCTATCTAGTTTATGATTGGTTGGCTGAAAAGGAAAATGAAGAAATAATGCTGACAAGAAATGTATTTGCAATTTGTAAACATAATCCTGCAGAAAAGATGTTTCCTTCAAAACATTAACAGTTTAGTTGCTTACTTGTGGAGACTCGCTTGTTGAAAATAGGTCTTAAAAATGATCAATAATCAGCGATATGGGCTGAAATTAAACATTTTTTTGGAATAAATTTGTCAGCTACGTTGCACAGCCCTAGTTTAGAGTCTGTTTGATCCATTATCACCATTAATGTGTCTGTTTACACTCATAATTTGGACCAAAATGATAAAATCAAGTAGTTCTGGATTAGCTTGTTAGCGTCCCTGTGTATATTCTATAAACATCCTTAAAGCAGTAAAGAAACAATCTATTTCCTGTCGTCCTGATCCTCCCTGTGGTCCGGTCCGTCGCCGCCCGTTGTGCTAATGAAGACCAACATTTTACCACAGTTTAAAGTGACTCGCTCTCAGCTTTCCCACGCTTTGTCCTCCTTATCGGCGTCTGACCCCCAGGTAATAGAAAGACAATGTCACCAGATTAACGGCCACAGGATGGACCGCTGTTTCCCTGGCAACGGGGCGAGGAGGATGGGACGGAGTGATTAAAACCGGTGGGGGGAAGATGAAGAAGAAGAGGGGGAGGAGGGTTAAAGGGGAAGAAAGGTGGATTGATGAGGCGAGATGGATGCTGGAATGATTACGAAGAGAGAAAACAGAGCGGAAAGCCAAAGAGAAAAGAATGAAGAGACAGAGGAGCTGATGGAGTCATTAAAGTCGCACTGACGGACGGTTAGGAGGAAGAAAAGAACCGACACAAAAGGAAAAACGATGGAGCAGAAGATGGTATAAACGTCTCTGGGGGGAAATTACTGGGCAGCGAGAAATCGAGAAAAAGATCAAATAAAAGCGGAAAAGAAGCACGTTGGCGATCAAGAAGATGCCAAATTAACCGACTAAAACTGAAAAATAGCAGGAATTCTCAAAGTTTAACCCCCAACTGTGGCATTTTCAAGATAAAAAAGTCAACATATTTAAACTATACGAGTCTTAAACCTTTACAGACCGACACAACTAGTGGTTGGTTCAGGATATTTCAGAAAAACACCTGAAAAAATTGAACTTTACATTAAAATATTACATCAAAACACTAATTTAATTCCGCAAGAAAAGACTGGTCACTAGTTAACAAGCAGAACCAACCCTTAGAATCTATAAATGATTGATTAGCTAGTTCCTGTTTGACTGTTTGACTTCCTCAAAGCGCCATCACCAACTAAAGAACCTCTTTTCTTAGGAGATGCTTCTTCATGGATCTCATGTGGTTCTTAAATCTATCAAACTTTCATTCTTCATTGATTTATCTTCTTTAGTTGAAGATAACCAGTTATTCCTATAATTTAATTACCTGCAGAATATTTTCCTCATCAATTAATTAATAAATTTGTCAATAAATTGTCAGAGAACAGTAAGAAATGCTAGTTACAGTTTCCCAAACCCCAGGTGGACATCTTCTTATTCTGTCTGTCGGCACATTTAGGGGTTCTTTAAAAAAATACACTAGATTTTTGTGGAACTGATAATAGTTCTTTAAATATAGTTCTTTTTTTTTAAACTGTAATTTTAATGTCAAGAACTGTAAAAGAAAAGATTAGCATTTATAAGAAATACTTGTTTTTGAGGTGGATGACATTTTCAGTTTTGGCCTATTTCTTATTTACGTTTAAAACATGTAAATTAATATTGTTTTTATATGAATTTATTGGCTATTATTTGTAATTAGTGAGATCTGTAAAATTAAACAATTCAAAAACTCTTAAAAAAGTGCAAATTTCTTTACCATGTATGGAGCTATTCTGTTACGTTTAAAGCAACTGGTACCTCACAGAACTGTTTTTTGTGTGGCTTGGATTAAATGTAATTTTGTGAGTTCTAATGAAAAAATGTTAAAATTATGTTTCAGCGTCTTTACTGGAACACAGAAATTAAATATTTTGTCAAGGAAACATGATAAAATTTGGTTTAACATGTGCTAGCTACCAGCTTTTTCTTGTGGTTTGTGTGAGCAAGCTCACGAGTAGCTTGCTAATAACTAAGCTGCTAACAAGAAGCTTGCTAATAAGTAAGCTGCTAACAAGTAGCTTGCTATTAAGTAAGCTGCTAACAAGAAGCTTGTCAGTAAGTAAGCTGCTAACAAGTAGCTTGCTAATAAGTAGGCTGCTAACAAGAAACTTGTCAATAAGTAAGCTGCTAACAAGTAGCTTGCTAATAAGTAAGCTGCTAACAAGTAGCTTGTCAGTAAGTAGGCTGCTAACAAGTAGCTTGCTAATAAGTAAGCTGCTAACAAGTAGCTTGCTAATAAGTAAGCTGCTAACAAGTAGCTTGTCAGTAAGTAAGCTGATAACAAGTAGCTTGCTAATGAGTAAGCTGCTAACAAGTAGCTTGCTAATAAGTAAGCTGCTAAGAAGTAGCTTGTCAGTAAGTAAGCTGCTAACAAGTAGCTTGCTAATAAGTAAGCTGCTAAAAAGTAGCTTGCTAATAAGTAAGCTGCTAACAAGTAGCTTGTCAGTAAGTAGGCTGCTAACAAGTAGCTTGCTAATAAGTAAGCTGCTAACAAGTAGCTTGCTAATAAGTAAGCTGCTAACAAGTAGCTTGTCAGTAAGTAAGCTGATAACAAGTAGCTTGCTAATGAGTAAGCTGCTAACAAGTAGCTTGCTAATAAGTAAGCTGCTAACAAGTAGCTTGTCAGTAAGTAAGCTGCTAACAAGTAGCTTGCTAATAAGTAAGCTGCTAAAAAGTAGCTTGCTAATAAGTAAGCTGCTAACAAGTAGCTTGTCAGTAAGTAAGCTGCTAACAAGTAGCTTGCTAATAAGTAAGCTGCTAAAAAGTAGCTTGCTAATAAGTAAGCTGCTAACAAGTAGCTTGTCAGTAAGTAGGCTGCTAACAAGTAGCTTGCTAATAAGTAAGCTGCTAACAAGTAGCTTGCTAATAAGTGAGCTGCTAACAAGTAGCCAGATTAGTAATTTGCTAATAAAAGGACTAGTATATAGTAAGCCATGGCTGCCAACTCTCATGCTTTGGCCGTGAGACACGCATCCCCGTCCCTTCTGGCTCTCACACCACACTCCCAATATCACACGGGCAAAAAAAAAAAAAAAATTCCACTTTGCTGTTATGGGAATGTTTAACCTTTGGGGAAATCCAGTTCGTGTTTTCACTCCAGAGAACGGCAGGTTTGTGAGAATCCGGTCCTTATTTTCCGTCCTCCCCAGTCCCCGGTAGCAGGTGTCTGTCAGGCTGGATGTCTCTGAGTGGAACACCTGTGTTGGAAAGCTGCCCGGGAGCTTTAAATGATCGTGGAGGAGTGATTCCAGATCATCATACTGACATTAACCTCTTTTCAGGTACGTATTAAGGCTTTAGAACAAGTATATCGCTCAGTTGCTGTGTCAGAGGGCTTGTAGTCTCAAACTGATTTGAACTCTAAGGTTGCTACATGGTTTTTCTGGTTTTGCTGCTGTTTCCATGATGGAACGCTAACTGGCATCTTTTGCTCATTTTGGACCTAATATGACTAACTTCTATCATGCTCTGTAGAATGATGTGAACACAGCCTGCACTGGTGATGAGAAATTAAACCGACATGAATATTTTAATCCTTTAAGGTTGCAAGTATTGCCACTCAAAGATGAGGGAAGTGAACCAAGAAAGAGGAAGAATATTTTGTTATATTTTTCAGAAGATCAACCACCAAAGAAAAAGTTTTTATCTGAGCCAGAACAGACAGACTAGCAGAGGTTGAGAGGTTAGTGTTGAATATTTAAAGGGTGAAAATATTTGCCTGTTACATTACAGCAGGGATTGTCTACATTTTTCAGGCTGTGCCCCTTTCATTCCATCTATTAAATTGTGTTTCGAATTCTGCTGGATATTGTGATCTGATTGTTTAATTTTCAGCTACATTGTTTGTTTTAAAAAACAATTAAATATGAATATATGAAATATATGAAGACAGACGAGATCAACGTTTTAGATAAGTATCAACTCAAACAAAAAAGTGCTTTCTATTCTAAAACTGTAATGTACTGTATTTAAAATTTAACAATGCGTTTACGTGCAAGTTAAAGTGTCAAATGTAGCATAATTTATGGCTTCACCACCTTGAGAGTGATGATCCCATCAAATATTAGAAGCTCAGCAGGTTGTGGATGGTTTGCACTTGGATGGGAAACTATGAGCAAAAACTAGGTGCCTGTGTGGTGGTTTGTGGTCTTTAGTACAGCCATGCTTCAATTAGATTTTAACAGGCAAAATGAAATACATCAGAATGCAGGAAATGGGATCAATAATTTTCATAATTTTCTGGGGGAAGGGCCCCTAGACCCGCCATCAGCATCCCTCACAAACCAAATGTCACTCTAAGGTCTGGTCACCAGTTGGTAGCTCTGATAGTAGCAGGTAGCGTGCTAAAAAGTAGACTGATAACAAGTACACCGCTGGTAAATAGCATGCTAACAAGTAACCTGCTAACATGTAGCTTGATATTAAGTAAACTGCTAGCAAGTAACTTTCTAATAAGTAGCTTGCTAATAAGTAAAGTGCTAACAAGCAGTTTGCGAACAAGAAGTTAGCTGGTAAGCAGCTTGCTAATTAGTATAGTGCTAACGAGTTGCTTGCTAACAATAAGCTTCCTAACAAGTAGCTCACTATTAAGTACACTGCAAACAAGTAGCTTGATAAGTAATTTGCTAACAAGTAGCTTGCTAATAAGTAGCTTGACTGAAATCAGTCTATAACATTCTTCTATAATTTTATGGCTCTTTTCTTAAATCAAGTACAATTTGGAGGTGTGTCAGATAAGTGTTTTATGTTTAAACAAAGCTATCCTTTTTAATTTTTACAAACTTTTAAATACTGAAATATAAAATACGGACCTTAATTGTATTTTTCCAACAGAAAAAATACCAGGAGAGTCAGCTGTACATGGATAAGACCATTGTGATTTCTTTATTGATTTTTTTTCTTCTTTTATACATAGAGTGGAACAACATAAATTCTCCAAATATCTCCTTCATGTCTGATCATCATTTTATTCCACACAAGTTTTTGCAGTCACTTCTTTTTCTGTTCCAACCAAATGTCAAAAATAAAAATGCATCATTTGATCCATTCTGATTACTGTATGACAACAATCAAAGAAAATAGAAAAGGAAGCAGAAGAAAAGGCAAAAAAATAAAAATAAAAAATGTCCGTAAACCAAAAATATAAGGACTTAAGTACCATTTTGGGGGAAAGTGAGGTTTTGGCGGGAAAATATGTGATTGGATAATTTGATCGAACTGCTGTAATTATTCTCCATCGCAGCTCCTGTAGGAACTTAAAACATGGACTGATTGTGATTTTATTTAAAAACTGACATCATGGATTCACCTCTTTGACCTTTGACTTCTTACTGCTGATGTTGGGATCAAAACAGATGAGTTTGGTTCTGACTGGAGCTTCTGTTTTAATGGATTAGTTTCATGTTGTTAGCCTGCTAGCAAAACCTTGTTTGTCCAAGTTATTTTCCTTTTGGATTTGGGATTTTTTGTATTTGAGCAACTTTAAGAACTATAATGTTCGTGATTTTACAAAATGAAACCGGTTCGTCCAAAAGCTAAATTGTAATCAGCACAAGTTTAAGCTAATGTTTTAGCATTTAGCACATAAATCTACAGGCGCAACTTCATCAATATCCAAAAAAAAAAAAAAACTATCAATAGGAATATCTTCAGGGAATACAGTTAGACTGTTTTTTTTTGGGGATAAATACTTCGTCCGTTGTTGTTTTTCCTGGAATTTGCGCTCAGAAGCTAACCAAGAATGGAAGACAAGTAAAACTGGAAGTGCTCTGTTTGTCTGTCGCTAACACTGCATGGACATGAATACAATCGCTTCGGTCAAACTTGTTGACCTTAAAGTTCATACTTAATATTTGCCATTTGACATTCTTGTCTCGCTAAAACACTGAAGTAACTTTAGCATCACCTTCATTAGTTTATCTCGTCAACAAACATGCTCTCGTCTTTTAAGTCGACGTTAAGCTAACTTTGATCCCTTTGAGTGGAACAACTTTTAAGTTTCTATTTGTTCATTGCTGCATTTGTTCTCTCGCTCTTGTTGTTCTTGAAACATTTCAATGACTTGCTTTGGTTTTGATTGCAGATTTCTGCACTAAATGTCATGTTCTGCCCCCTAGTGGCTAAAATGATCAACTTTGTAGCGCAAATCCAGAGTTTGAAGCAACTCCCTTCCCTGCACAGAAGGGCTTCTTCGTCAAAAAGTTTGGACTTTTTTACACCACCAAATGTTACAGTTTGTGACTTCAGGTTTAGGTGTTGGTATGTGCAGAAGCTAAGCTAGCTAACGTGGATTGAGGTTGCTTTAAATTCAGTCAGAATCTGCTCATACGTCCAACGCGTCATGGGAAGGTCAAGTATCCAAATTATCTGAAAATTTTACCCCTAAACAATCGGAACCCTTATGATCCTATCTCTCTGTTGATGCTAATGCTACATGCTAGCTGCACGCTCTGCAACTGATTTAAATGGAAGCAAACAATCATGTTTTACATCAGCAGGTCAGAGGTTGAACTAATGCAACTCAAAGTTCTGTGTGTAGAGCGTAACGTGTCGGGAATGAAATGAGAAGATGGTAATAATAAGGTTAATAATAAGAATCACAATGCATTACACGGCTAGCTAATTATACTCATGCATAAAATCTGGGCTATAGAACTGCTGTGTGGGTTATGTAATGTGATGCTAGCATTACAACACAAGGAAGGAAGGACACCAAAATGAGTTTTGAAAGAGAAATGCATTGAAATGAACCTGAAATGAAATTTACAAAATAAACAGATCAAAGTAGCCGGTATTCTGGGCTGAAACAGATTTTTTGTTCCCAAAAATAGCTACACAAGGGCGATGAAAACCCAGTCAAAAGAACCAGAGATTAAAAAAAATGGAAATAGAAGTTTAAATCATGAACCCCTCCGTCCTCGGCAGATTGGACGGAGGGAGAACAATAATATATCAACAAGAAAGAGAGCATAGAAGAAGAAGAAGAAGACAAGCATTTTTCAATTTTTGGTTTTAGCGCACCTTTTTAACTATCACAAAAAAATCACAACTCAAAAATGTATAAAGCTTTTTTTCCCCACATTGGTTTAAAGTTACAGTTTACCAAAAAAAAAAAGGAAGAAGAGCAAGTGAATAATTTATGACATATGCTATTATAACATCATCCTAACACTAGTGTCTATGAGGTATATCTGCAACAGTTTGGTAAAGAGAGCACGGTCTGCGCACAACGCTCGCAAGTTTGCCTCCACGTATATTCGTCGTTTAAAGCTTTGCAACCATTTGAAAAGAGGGAAAAGGGAGGATGGAGAAAGAAAGAGCTGAATTTCCACCAATACTGGCTGAATATATAGGTTTGTTTATGGTTAAAGACTCGAAATCTTGTGATAAGAAACTTCCCGATCACAAGAAAACAAATTGGCAGGATTACGCGTTCATCATGGATTCAGAGATTTCAAAGTAACTATCCTGTTTTCTCTTGAAACTCTTCGGAAATACTATTTACATCAATTTTCAGGATGCAGTCATCACTCATACTTGAAAGAAATGTTTGATAATACTGAGAAAACATGTTTGTTTGCATGTTATGATCACAAGAAAACCAATTCTCAGGATTATGCATTCATCATGGATTCAACATGACAAGACTTTAGAATAACTTCTTTTTGTGGGGAAAATTCTTGGGAAACATTTATTTTCAGAATGCTAAAATCGTATGGACATTACATTTACCTGAGACAAAATATTAGATAATACAGAGAAAACAGGTTTGCTAGCATGTTATGATCACAAGAGAACCAATTGGCAGGTTTATGCTTCCATCATGGATTCAACATGACAAGATTTAAAAATAACTATCCTGTTTTCTCATGAATTGGTATTGGGAAATACTGTTAATATTAATTTTCAGGACACAGTAGTACTCCTGACACTTTATGAACTTGAAAAAAATATTTGATGATACTGAGGCAACAGGTTTGCTAACACATTATATAAGCAAATTTTGTGACGTTGAAGAAACACGCAGCTTTTGTGAACTCATGAATAGTGAGATACCAAAGTTTGTAAGTCTCTTTGGTCTTCCGCATCAACGGAAAACCGTGACATCAAACTTTTTTACGTTTTTACATTGATTCCATACGGTCAGACTACCTTGTGTTTCTGGTATTCTACATTTTTTGGTTGTTGCAGCTACACTGAAAACCAAACCGTGGAAACCAGCTCAGAAAAGAGAAAGAAAAAACGAGAGGAGTAGAACAGAACAGGAAGCCTTTGGTATTAACTCTGGATGTCTTTGGGTTGATTGCATTGCAAAACTCCAGAGAGCAGAAAGGAAACTCAGGCGCATGAGCCGTGCTACGACGGCGGTGGCGCTGAGGTATTTTCTTTTTCACAGGAATAGGAAGTTTACAGCACAACAGAGAGGTCTAGACTTCGCTTTGGTTCAAGCAAGGCACTCATCCAAGGTTATCTCATACTTTGCAACGAAAGCGCTCTCTACATCTGTGTTTCTGAAGCAGCCTGGTTTGGAAAAGCAAAGTAGGAGTATGAACAGTTGATGCGATTTTCAGAGGTTGGTTCCTTTGGTTCCTCTGCTGCTTGGCTTCCCTGTTTGATTTTTAAGCCAAATGCTTGTGAGAAGGGAAGCCAAATGGCACAGATGGATGTATGGACATTTATAATCCTGTATGCATATTGCTCCTATTATGAAATATTAATGATTATGGAGATGATTACATGTAGTGTTGTGGGCCTTGATTTTGATGTATGTGAAGTTGTGTGCAGATGATGTGACTCTTTCGCTTCACAATCCTCTCCAGTTTGTTTTGCTTTTCCAACCAGATGTGTGATCAGTATAAGGTCCTAGGAGTATTTTCAGATCATCATCTATCTCAGGGTCGGGTTTTTTTTTCGTGGATGCAGTCAGGCCACCAGAGCAGAACAAAGAAGAACATCGACAACTCAGATTTGTTGAGGTTGTTGTTATTTGCGATGTTTTGCACTGAAATAACAGCTGAGGAATGTTGTTTTTGGAAATGTGTCATGTTTGGTCTCCAAGAATTTTTAGCCGTATGTTAATTGAAGTAACTGCTAGTGGATTTTTAGCAAAACCCACACCGTGGCTGTAGGGATGTTCGTGCTGGTGTGCTTTTCCACCACTTTTTTCCACTTTCAAATTTGTAAAAAGTTGCTTGCAATGAAATCTGGAACAGATATTCACGGCACCAATGGGAAAAATCATTCCTGGTGATTCCCTGACTTTTGATTTCTGATGCTGTGCCTTGTCTTTAGTGCTAATTATCAAATATTTTCAAGCTAAATGAAGAAGGTTAATGTTACCCAGCAACATTTTAGCATTGCCACTGTGAACATGACAGCATGCTGATGCTTTAATACATGTTCTCTATGATCAACTGGGTGTCTAGGTGTATTTTTAGAAGGTAATGGGTTAATATTAACCTTTCCTGTATGCACCAGACTTTACAAACTTAGACAAATACAAGAGTCACAGTCTGTTTGTCTTTCTAATAGGAATGCAAATTTTTGTAACCCTCAGCATTCATAATAAATCAATTTATTGTTCAACTTCATGTTGTATAGCGAACATATTTCTAATTAGGTGATGTTTAACCATGGGTTCTTGATGTTTACTGCATAATCAGTTACCTCATAACCGCCCTCTATTGTAGATTTGCCGTCTTAGTAGCCTTAAAGTTGTCTTGAAGAAATGTATGCTGGTCCGAGGTTATTAACCGCCACATAAGTCTTTGTCATGGTGCCCCATTCCTAGCTAATCCTCCAAATGACCACCTCCTCGGGTCACGACAAGTAAGAGGTTCCACCTAATGGTGAAGCCAGGTACTACAGCTAATCTACAACCCATTTCCTAAAATGCATGTCTTTATCAGTCCATATATTTTTAATTTGTTAAAACATTAATGCACAATTATCATTAATCATTAACATCCCTACTTCCTGCCACTAAAACACAGGATCCCAGCAACGTTGCGTCTTTAAAGTTGCTTTGCAGCACAAAGTTGGTAATGTCTACCCATCTAATTAAAAACAGACCTGAGGGCTTGCTGGTGCTGAAGAAACAGGATGTGAGGATATGAAGAGAATGCAAAGACTTCTTCCTTTATAACTCAGTACCTGGTTGAAGGAGTACTTTTATTGTTCTTGTACTTTTATCTAGTTTTAGCACCATAAGTCCAATGAGGTTCCACAACTCTGATGCCGTTGTATTACAGTGCAACACATTGTTTTTGGTCATTCGTGGTCTTATTTTGTGTCAAATGGTCATCTAAAGCACATAAAGACCTTGGAGGTCCATTTATCTGCATATCAATTGCTCCTAAGTTTGAGGCTTTTCTTATAAATCTGCATCTTTTTTTAATGTCTGACAAATTACTAAGTTTGAGGGTGCCTAATACAGGTCATTGAAAATGATGAGAATTTCAAGGCAAATATCTGCACGACTGATTAAACCAACTAAATCAACATGTCGACGATCTAAGTCTGCATCTGGCCTGATGCTACATGACGCCAGCCTCCTTCTCCTCGTCACACTTATTCTTTTTGAGGAGAAGAGGCGACCTGAATCTAAGGTAGAAACGGGGGAAAAGACAGAAAGAGAAAGCGAGAGCAAAGGGGAAATTAAAAAAAGGTAGAAAATGTGGCTTCGTCATTGAAGCACAAAAGCATGGAGCTGAGCGCAGACCGTACCGAAGAGGAAACAAATCTTTGGTTTCTTTGGTTTCATCAACACGATTAAAAGGACAAATGGAAAGTCAGTGAGGTAGCCTCTCTGGTTCTCACTATTGAAATAGAAAGTTTTTTTTTCCTTTTTCTTTTTACACACAGACAAAGTCAGTCTTGGAAGCAGCTAGCTTTAAGGGACTCCTCAGTTTTCCTTCCTAACGGGCGAAACAAGTCGGTGTGTTTGCATTCACGCAGTCAAACACTGAAATCGTCAATAACGTAACCCGGATAAGCCCCCAAACCAACAGAGGGATGCAGAAAAAGTTGGAAATTAACTGAGTTTATGTTCGCTAGTATCAGACTAAACACCATGTCATGGTTTGGATTGAATTTCGAATCTCGAAGAGGAAGTTTTTCTATGATCACTCAGATACTCAGTTAAACCCGCTTTTTTCCATTTACAGCCTCTTTTGCCTTCAATGAATGACATAAAATTATCATCTTGATGCTAAAATGCAACAAGAGTTTGGTTTACACGCAGCAATCCGTCTTGCTCGGGCAGAAAATGGTGCTTTTGAAGACGTCTAAATGCGATTGTTTCGCGGTGTAAATAAGAGCATAACCAGCGTCCGAGCTGCGTGAATGTAAACACACACAGTTTATTGGCCTCTCAAGGATTCCAGTCATCTTTGGTGAGTCGGTTTATATCAACGTGTGGCCCTTACGTCACCTGATCAAGTGTCACTAGAACATCAGTCTGAAATTCATTGCTTGTTCAGCAATGATTAGCAGGATGCGAAAACTAAAACAGCAAAAATAAATTAGCCATAAAAATCACAAAATAAAAACAGATGCAGTGCTCATCATTCAGTCGGCTATTATTTGTCATAAGATTGTTTTCATTTCCCAAAAAACAATTAAAGCAAAAAATCATTCCCAGGACAAAAAAATAAATAAAAACTAGATTGGCTAAAGAGTGAGAGCAAGTGTTGACATTCAGAAGTACGCGAGTCTAATCTGACATTCCTACATTGTTCTGTCATTAAGTCTAAACATTCATAACACAACATTTCATTTTGCTTTTTAAAGTAAAGCTAACTAAGAATAAATTAACAGGCCTGGCATAAGCACTGCATCTTTGATGCAACTAACATTCTTAAATACTCATAAATATTTATCAAAAAACAATTACATCTAATTAAATAACATTAAATTATTATTAAGTACAAAACTAATGTGTTCTAAAACACCTCATAAATAAATACAGCCTCGAACAGAAAGAAAAGGGAACGTACATGTAAACTTTGGCAAAGCTAATCATCGTCGAGGGGAAAAGGGTTCAGAGGGAGATTTGGCAACAAAATTTGTTCGCTTAAATTAATTCACAAAAAGAAAACATAAATTACGTTAAATAAAGAAATCACATATTGCAAAAACCTAGGAAGGAACAAAGTGGTTGTAATAACAGACAAAGTATTGGCAAATAATTTGAAGTACTTGAAAATAAACAAGCAATGAAAACCTCTTTGGGACGGTTATTTTTTTGGTTTCATACCCTTTTTCTTTTTGGTTTGGCAGGTTTAGCCTGTTTTTTTACATCCAGACAGAACTGCAAGTGGGAATGGAAAATGGCCGCCACCACCTGAGCCAGAAGCCACGCCCCTCCATTGGGCGTGGCCAGCAGGACCGCAGGATCAGGTGGGCGGAGGATTTCTTTGGACTAGAAGCTTTACACACAGAAAGACAGAGAGAAAACTAAAGGATAAAGCTATTTGACCGATATTTTAGCAGTTTCTCTCAGCAGGTGTTGACTTTTTTTGGTTGTTTCATGTTTTATTGTTTAGCAGCAGTGCAGCTCCTCCCCCCTAAAGAACAAGCTAACGTGGCTTTTCTTTGCTACGACAGTCGGCATGTTCACTCCTTTTGTGAGGTTTTTCCTCCAGCATGAACTACGACAAACAAGTCACCTTCCAAAATTTGATATTAAACTTTCGAAACTTTTCCACCCAAACCAACAGCGCTTTATTTCATTAGCCGAAACTCATCTTAGCCGACTTCATTCCTTCTTTTTTTTGGATAAATTTTAGTCCCGTGGCTAAACTGAACATTTAACGTATACGGACTGCTCATAGAACATTTTCACTATGATCAATGAAACTGATTAGTGTATTTTTTAGCATTGTTCCTATAACACTGGCGAACGTTACCTAAAGTTTCCAGAAATTCTTTAAGAAGAATGTTCCCATTAAATATTCAAAGAATGTCTTAAGAATATTTCCATTTCAAATGATGTTCCTTTAAAAGTAATAAAAAGATCTAACATTTAGAGATGTTGTTCCATGATTGCAAAGGTTCTTGAACTAACATTCCAAAGAAATTTTTTTAGATGTTATCGAGGCATCAGATGATTTTTTTTTTAAATAGAACTTTCTTGTAATCTGATTTATTAACAAATATGTTCTGAGAAAGTTTGCAGAATGTTCTTACCATGTTCCGTGATAACAAAAGAACATTCTGAAACCAACATTAAAACGTGTTCCAGATGTTATCGAAGCCTCAAATGATTTTTAGAAAACATTCTTGTGATGTTACATAGAACAAAGGTGGAACATTCTTCTTGCAATGTTCTGAGGATGTTTTGAGGGAACATATTGTAGAAGGTTCTTCCCCAATGAAAACAGATAAATGATTTTCTAATGCAACACTGAGAAAACATTAAGACGTTATTGAGACCCTCAATGACAGAACGTTCTATCCGTATTAATAAAGGTGGACGTTTTGAGAATGTAATCGATGGAACTCACTGTAGAAAGTTAGATTTTGTACCTTTAAGAACATTCTGGGAGGTAAAAGGAAACTTTTCACTGCAAACATTAGTAGAACTTGTTTCTCAGAACAACAAATAAATTCTAGTTGGGGTGTTCCTTATTGACAGAAATGGGTTTTTGGCATTTGTCTGTCAATACCAGCTGATGTTCTTTAGTAACTTTATCCCTAAAAAAGGCCCCAAACATTCTGCACATGTTCAGTGTAGCCAAAGTTCATATTATCAAATCTGGAATTTTTGTTCTTCCAGTTAGCTTCGTTTTCCAGTTTGTGTTTCATTTCTTGATTGAAATGATTTGCGTCCTAGTTGGTAAATGGTTGAAATCCAGCCTGAAACGACCGGAACCCATCCGGTTTCACTGGTTTTTACTGGGTTTGGGTTTAAAAGTGTCAAAGAAAGTGATTGGTTGTGGAAGACGGAAAAGGTGACTGCGTGCTACTGTTGGTACAGCAGAAAATCTTTGGTATGCACTGTACACTCCATATAGCATCGTCAACAGTTGGGACAACGTAAAAATGTGGCTGGAATACTAAGACTAGGTGGAAGCAGAGATGGAAAGTGGAAGTATTTCAAACAACAGTCGGTGTTTTTCTGGATCTTGGTTGAGAATAGTGGAAATTATTGGAGGTAGACTTTGACCTGTGTGGAAAAACTACGATGGAATCTTAAATATTTTAGTCTTAATGTGGAGAAGTTTGTGGTTTGATGTGATCAGTATTGGGAGACTTGAGGATTTTCCATGCTGAAGGAACAACCCGTCAAAATAAAAGACGTTTTAGCTGTGAAAATGCTCTACAGGAAAAATCAAAGCTAAGTTTGTCGATTTTAATAAGGCTAACAGAATGAAGGAAATGCTACTAGTTAAAGGACAAACTAGCTCGATTAGCCGACTTGCTAACCCAGAATGTTTAGCAGAAAACATAAATTAAAACCCACAACATGCTGGTTAACAAAAGAGGAGTTTTTTTTTTTCCCTTACAGGGGGAGGAGGACTGCTACTGGAGTTGACGTGAATCTTTGGTTTGTTAGCTGATGAGGTTTCTGTTGTTCTTTTAACCGTTTTTTACTTTGAAAAACTGCATAGGCACACGTTAAAGACACTCTTCAACCGTGAGAGACACATTAATGTTCTGCCTTTTTTTACTTCGGGGGTCGGAGGGAAGAAAATATGGTCGCCGGCATCCTCCGATTTCGTTCCTTCCCTCCTTCCCGTGTGGTTTTTTACCCTTTTTCAGTCCCCAACTTGCTTCCCCTTAAAGATGGCCTGACGCAACATCAGGCAGAACAAAGCTATTACTTCACTCCTGCGATGTCGTCCTTCCTTCGATCCTTCGATCCTCCGTCTCCTCGTCATCGTCCTCAACATCGTCGCCACCACTCTTTTTTTGTTGTTTTTTTTTGTTTTGTTTTTTTGGTAATAATTCTCTTCCATCTTCAGTAAGTTTTTTCCGTTTGTTGGAACAGTTAGGTGCAGAAAAAGGTTTTCTTTGGTTTCGATTTGTCAATAAATAGAAAAAGTCTCAAGTGTCCATTTTTTTTTTCATTTTAAATCGTTCTTAAAGCCTTTGGCTTGCCTCTAACCAGGCCGAGACTCAGCCTGGGGTTTCTAAGGAGCAGGGGCTGCTGACTGACGCCTTTCCTTTGGTTTGGTTTCTTTTTTTTGGTTTGATAGCTCGAGTGAAAGATGATGGATGAAGTGATGGTGAAGGCTGCTAGAACAGAGCTGGAAGTGATGGCGGTTGAGGTTTTTTGGGTGCGTTAGTATTTACATCGCGTGTAAAAGCTGTACACTGTGACGGTATCACGTTGAAATCAACGGGGGTTGAGGGATTTGGATGTTCGGACGCAAAACAACCACAGAGACAGACGAAGAAATCTTTCGTGTGTCTCGGTCCGTCTGTCTGAGGCTGAACATCTCTTTTACCAAACATCCAACTTTCCTACGCTGCAAACAAATCCCTAATGTTTGAGTTTTTGTTACAGCTCAGACAACTGGATTGCAGCTGATGTCGCTCAACAAATTAAAACCGTATTAAACTGATTTGTTTGCAGCGTTTACACACGCCCGGTTGTTTTCCAGCCCGCTGACCTTCTGGAAGAGACGAACTTGCCAGGCATCGTCTTTAGATTGTCCTCTTTAACTATTACAAAGGCCCTGATCCGCCTGGACAGTTCGTCCTCCGCCGGTTCAGACGGTTCTGCGGTTGTGTTGATGAGATGGGAGCTACTGGTTGGTTTATTTGGTTTATATCTGTGATGGTGTGAGGCGTCCACAAAGCATCTTAGTTTTACAGCTGGATTTGCACCAAAACGGCAAAATCTGATTTGTCTGAGCAGGTTTCAACCTTTTTCAGCCGTCAAAATTCAATGAAGTAAGCACAAATACATGACATGTTTTAAAGCCATTACATAAGAACTAGCTTCCTGTAGGTCTTTTCTCCTAAAAGGTTCTGTTCTTCAAGCTTTTCTGACAGTTTTGGTAACTTTCTCTAACAGCATACCAAGACCTTGAGTGCCAGACAACCTTGTTTTGTTATATTTGTGCTTCTTCCACAAACTTTGGCTGAAAGGACTCGAGAAACCAGTGGTTCGAAAGCCCACAAGCTCTTGAAGTTCAGTATTCTGTTGAACTTGTTCAGCAATCTGTAATTTGAACTTCAATTCAATGCCTAACTCTGGCTTGTAATACTTGAAATTGTTGGTAAACACAAGTACTTTTTGGGAAATTCCAATGAAAACAGCTTTTTCTGGCAGATATTTGTGTTAAGGATTGCAGGTTTTCTCTGGATACTGTATGAAATAAGGATTTTATTGAATGAATTGTATGATTTTATGCCCATGTAAACAGGGAGAAGCCAATGATACAGTCTTGAAGATGTTGTAGAGATGGTGCATGTTGAGTTTGTGCATTACAAGTTGCATTTCAAAATCTCTAAATCCACTTTTTACCACAAGTTGGGCACCAGTGGTTAAAAATGGTCACCAAACAGCACCAGCAGTCACCTGCATAAACAGAACCTTTGCTCTAATTGTCAACAAAGACTGTTTTAATGCTAAGAGGCTTGGTGGAAAGTCCTCGTGGATGAGTTACCATGGTAACACATATGATGGGGTGGGTGAAGCCGGGGCAAACTGGGGCTTAGCTTTGGTTTAAGCTGACAGCGTCGGTCAGGAAACAGGGAATTCTGGGAAATGACTGTTTAAAGTTGTGTTTCTGTAAAGCAAGTGTGTTTGTTGGCGAAAGTGTGTGTCTGTGTGTGTGTTGCTGTGGACATCGGTACAGTACAGTGTGTAACGACAGACGCCGAATGGATTTCAGCCACTGTTTAGAAAAAAATGGCATCCTGAGTTTTTCTAAGATGTGAAGACCACTCGGCTTGGCGGAGAGCTCCGGTTCTATTGCAAAGAAAATGTGCTTCAAGATTGTGCTCACATACATTGTACATATTCATATTCACATGTCACACTAAGACTCCACTGAACGCTAAGTAAGCAGAGGAAGCTTCGTCGTTTCTATGTGTCGGCTCAAATCATGAGGAAGTTGCATGTGCCTTGGTGTGTGTCGGTGTGTGTCGGTGTGTGTTTGTGCTTGCATATATTGTCATTTCCTACCTTAAAGAATCCTCACTGCCCCCTTTAAAGAGTCGAATCAACATATGTTGCTTTTTGTTTGGTAAAATTGAAGAGTTTCGTCCAAAACAAATGGCAGAAATTTTGTCATTTTCTAAAGTAGAGTTGGTTACGTTTAGTTAGTTTTCCAGAAATTCACTTTTCATTTTGGAACATTTTGGAGACCGACTCTTCAATTCTGGTCTTTTAGTTATGTGAAAATCATCACTTTGCCTTTTTGTTTTAGTTAAACTGAAGAGCTTTGTCCCAAAAAAATGGCATTTTCCAAAAGAAAATTGGTTTAGTTATGAAAATAGTGATAATTCGTCTTCACACATTTTCCTTAAGGGACATTTTTGAAACCAACTCTTCAAAGTTGGTCATTTAGTTATCTGGAAATCATCATGTTGCCATTTTTAAAGTGAAACTGAAGAGTCTCGTGCAAAACAATAACAGAAATTTCATCATTTTTGGAAAGAGGGTTGGTAACTTTTAGTTCTACTTTATATATTTAAGAGATCCAACTTCACACGTTTATTTTGGAGCATTTTGGACACCAACTCTTCAGTTCTAGCCTTTTGGTTAATTCTTTTGTGAATAACATCATATGTTGCCTTTTTTAAGAAAAATTGAAGAGTTTCATCCAAGTAAAATAGCAGAAATTTCACCATTTTCCAAAAGAAAGTTGGTTATTAGTTTAAAAAAAAAATAGTCATCAGTCTTCACATGTTTTCCTTTGGTCAACATTTTGGAAAGCAACTCTTCATTTCTCATCTTTGGTTAGTTTTTAACGTAAAAACAGAGACTGTATTGTCAAATTAACACTTTTTTTATCCAGCTGTCAATTACAAGATAGATAAATTGATCAGTTTTGTCGGCAACACAGTCAAACCTCAGTTTACTGAGTCAGATAAAGAATTTTTGTACTTTCTGATTAAATAATCTCAATCAGTCCAAGTTAGTTAATAGACTTTGTATTGAGGTTATTCTGTCAGACTGAGATTTTCTCTTTCTAACCTGGTTTGTCTTTGATTTGGTTAAAAAAATAACTCCACTAGCTGACCTTGATTCATGTAAATTTCTAAAACCTTCTTCTCAATGAGAATAGTGCACCGGAACCGATGCATCTTTGGATATTTCGAGAGTTTACCAGAAAATGTTCTCATCACAGAGCTTCCGTCACATTCTGCAGTCATAAAGCTTTCCTCGGTTTCGTGTTTGGTTGGTTCCTAGCTTATATTGCATAATAGAAAACACACGTCGTCTTCTAGTCTTTGGTATCTGGGCTAGTGTGTAGCAGTGAAAACCTAGGATTCAAAAAGTTGTTTTGTTTCCCCTCCCCAGTGAGGTTTTGTTTTTAGAGATGAGTTTGACCCTTTTTTTCGGCTTCTATATGGACGGACGATGAGTTTGAGCAAAAGGCGGTTTCGGCTACAACAAGTCGTGGCAGTGAGCAGCCCCTCTCTCAGTTTGTCACCCAAAGCAAAAACAGACGAACAAAAATATCGTAAAAAGTTTTCCGCCTCGCTTTCGACCGGACGAAACCTCCATCCCTCCCACGTCGACCCACCCCGACCCCCGTCCCTTTATCCCCGTCCTCGCCGTCTACTATCACGCTTTGGTACAAGTGCTCGACGCCGACGATTGGGCGCCGGGGCTGGCTCCGTCGTCTGTCCATTTGTCCAGGCTCCGGCGGCGGGCGTTCATGAAGAAGTTGCTGACGGTGGTGAGTTCGAGGCCGAGCTGCTGCGAGATGGTCATCTGCATCTCCTTGGACGGCCGCTTGTTCTCCTTGAAGATGGCCAGCAGGGTGCGCCGCTGCAGGTCGGTGAAGACCAGCCGCGACTTCTTTGGCGTGTTGTTGCGGTCCTTCGCCGTGTCCTGCTCCTTCCGTTTGCAGGCTGCGAAGAGGAAACAGAAAACAGTTAGTGTTTGTATTTGTACCGACAGGGTAAACATTGGAGGATTCAGCTGCAGCTCTGACAGGAAACACAAACAGAAGTTGTTGATCTGTTTGTCTGCCGAGGGCTTCAACAAGACGTTTGATATCACACTGGTTCAAAGCAGTGAAACTTTACCTAATTTGAGTTCAACCAACCAATATCACTGGTTGGTTGAACCCAAAAAATGCAGGAAAAGCTTCAAAAATTCAGTAAAAAAAGTCATATTTAATCCAAACCAGGACTTTTTTCCAAGTAATGTTGTAGTTACCATCATGAAAATGTTGACAAAAGTGAGATATTTTCTGAAAATAACCAAATAACAAGTGAAAATTAACCTAAAGTCTAAAGAATATTGGGTTTTTCAACTGGAAACCTTTGATAACACGTCATTGGTAAGAAAAGTAGTTTATTTTAAAGCAAAAAACATCATTGAAAACACAGTTTAGTTGCATAATTTAGTCCTGCGACTACATATTTACACAACAACACAATGCCATTAAACTGAGTCATTTTTGCATATGCAGTTATCTTTGTGCAAAAATGAGCTAAAAGCTAACTAGCATCGCTTCATAGCAGCAGTAACGGACACCTTTACAGCATCTGTCAAGCAAAAATCATGTGATTTTATTAGAATAAGTCAAATAATATTATTTAAAAGATACAATTCTTCGTTCAAATGAGCAAAAATAAGCTACAGCAAGAGTACATTTAGTCTGTACAGTTTGTATTAAAACAGAATACAGTATTTAAATAATGTTATAGCTGCCGTACATAGACGCTGTGTTTAATAATCAGCTTTAAAGAGGATAAAATTGAGGTTTTGCAGCTTAAATATGTGTTTGTTCTGCTCTGAACATCCTTATTTCTGTAGAAAACGGCTCTCTGGTTTCACTTCGTACCAGAACTCTTGACAAAAGCCACAAAACTGCTCAAATATTTTAAATGTGGTGTGCAGACTTTATTATTATTATTATTATTATTATTATTGTTATTATTATTCCTTTTACTGCCATTGTGCTCCGTAGCTGAGTCCTAAAGAATAAAATGAAAAATTACGCACAATAAACTTTTAGTGAATGTGGTTAAAAAAATATTGATTTATTGATTTGTTTCTGAGCTGCCGCTATACCATAAAGGCAAAAAAGGAAAATAAATCCATTAAAATGAAAAGGAACCTTAAACCTTAAAATAAGTTTAATTTATTAACTTCTACCAGCTGTCTTTCCATAAATCTCATATTTTACTGTTTATTATTTAGAAACCATAATAATCCTATTCCTGTTTCACATTAATTTTTTAAATTTATTTTTATTTTTATAAATATATATATATATATATATATATATATATATATATATATATATATATATATATATATATATATATATATATATATATATATATATATATATATATATATATATAAAAAATAAAAATAAAAATATAGGACATTTTCTTGAATTATTTCACAGTTTTACTCCACAAAAATCTTCTCTTTATGGTGGTTTGAGCAAACAAGCTTTCTTACATTTTAATTTTCCTTTTAATTTACTGTTTCCAGCAGTTTTTAGGGATTCATTAGTTGAATTTACCACATTCTTTTTGGAACATATACAGCTTAAAGCCTCTAAAATGTAAATCGTCGCTGCTGTGTTTGCTCAATAAAATAAGCAGCTGTGGACATTTTTATTGCCACAAACACAACAGCAGCAGCGTTTTATCGCCTCCTCAGATGTGTTGAGGATGAAGGAGGTCGTCCGGCTGCGTTTGATTTGATTACCTCCTTGAATTAAGTATGCACGAGTCCGAGCCCGGCTGATCAATACCAATCAGGTTAAGGACTCAATTCAGTAACAAAACTATTATGTAAGAGGAAACTATCCTCGCTGTAAACACAGAGCTGCTGCCTTCTCACAGCATTTAGCGGCACAGATTTAAACCAAAGACTTGCAGCGTTTGGTTGAAATGCAACCTTTTATGTCATCTTTGGTAGAACTCTGAATGACTAAATGTGGGTTTGAGGACAGATTTTGTGCAGAATATGAGCTAAAACCCTTCAAAATGTGAATTAATCGACCAAATGTCCTCATTTAGATGTCGTTTATCATGTAAGACTTCCCTGTCCTGCCTTTGTTCTCTGAATAAATGAGTCTCAGTTTTAGTTTCAGTTCGTCGCTGACAGGTGGAGCTGTTGATCTCTGGATATAAAGAACACCAAGCTGCAAAAACACCAAATATATTCAGTTTGTTTGGTGTTTGTCAGAGAAAGATGGAGAGAAATCCAACCAACAGACAGGAAAAAATAGAAATTAAAGATTTATATGAACCAGAAATAACACAAATAACATCAATAATCACATCAGAATCAGATTCATCTTTTAAATCCAACCTTATTACTGTTTTATGCTCAGTTTATTTGTTTGCTTCCTGCTTTAATTTAGCAAAATTTTTACTAATTTACTACTTTAAAGCTGCTCTTCAACTTAATTTGCTGGTTTTGTTATTATCAACATAAGAATCAGAGGAACATAAAGTCCAAAAGTGTGTCACCATTTTGTTTTTGTCCATTCTGAGGCCAAACTCTTGGACTTTGGATGCAGATATTTGCTGGAGGATCTTTGCGATAAACAGACCGACAGTTCCACTGAAACTGTTCTGTTGGACATCAGACTTTATTTATTATCTATCAGAAACCCAAATATCTCCTCTGTAGTTGTGTTGAAACCATATTTGTACCATTAAGGATGTAAATTTAGAAATTTAGAGCAGGGAAATGTGGATTTACCTTTGAGCAACTTTCAAAAAATCATATTAAAAGTAAAAGCTACATGTAGGACTTGTTCATTTCCAGTAATGTGAAGAAAGTAGTTGTTCTACTCAAACAATGACACAACAGAATCATTGTTTAACATTAATTCTCTCAGACTTGGTTTAATGAATTTATACAAAACCAAAGATGATCCAAAAATCCTAACCTCTGTCTTAATTTGCAGTAATAATAATAATAATAATAATAATAATAATAATAATAATAACAATAATAATAATCATAATAATAATAATCATAATAATCATAATAAAGCAACAATCTATAAAAATACATCAATATTACACAAGTACACTATCCTCAGGGCTTCCACTATTCTGTGGTCAGATGGAAGAAAAACTGAGCAGAAATATGTTTGGAGGAGAGAAGATGAGGCCTTTAACCCCAAGAACACCAAACCTACCATCAAGCATGGTGGTGGCAGTATCATGCTCTGTAGAACTGGAGCTTTACACAAAATAAATGGAATAATGAAGAAGGAGGATCACCTCCAGATTCTTCAGGAAAACCTAAAACCATCAGCAGAAGGTTGATCTTGGACACAGTTGGATGTTTCAACAAGATAATGAGCCCAAACACACATCAGACGTGGTAAAGAAATGGTTCCATCAGGCTGGAATGAAGGTTCTAGACTGGTCTCCCCAAAGTCCTGAATGAAACCCATCAAGAACCTGAAGAAACAAGTCCGAGTCAGAAAGACAACAAGTTTAGTTGAACTGAACCAATTCTGTCCAGAGGAGATGAAGGTAAACCAGAAATGTGTGAACGGAAACCACAAGAACCAAACTGAGGACATTTAACTAAATATTAACCCCGAGCATAATACTGCCACCACCATGCTTTGCTGTATGTATACTTTTGATCCAGCAGATTTTGTCATATTTCCAAAATAACTATAAAAAATTGACGAAATAACCAAAATACAATTCATTGAATCCATCTTTAAAATTCTAAGCTATAGGAGTCATTAGAAAGTCAAGACTGCCACGATATACATGGTCTTCAGAAGCATAGGTGTAAGTTTCATCCATGCATTCGTTATGAATGTTTACACGTCAACAAACATGTTCCTTACTCTGCAAATAGACTTTGAATGCAGCCTGCTGGTTTCTGCTTACTGTAGCGCAATGAAAAGCAGCTCAGCAGCAGTTCAGGCCCAGACGAGGGCTTTTTTTTTTTTTAAACCAAAAAAAGAAGAAAAAAACTGCAGACACATCTACGTGTAAAACGCCCGCAATCAGAATCAGCCACCCACACAAACACTGAGCTGCCGTCAATGGAGAAGCAACACGCTCGAGTGATTCAATCAGGCTTCTTCTTTTTCCCTGCCCCCCTCCGGTCGAGGTTACAGTGAGGATCAAACACACAATTATATTATTCAAAAGGGGTTTACCGGTTCGAGGAGGCCTGAGAGCGAAGATGGAGGAGGGCTGGTTGTTCTTTAAAGGTATGGGCCGGATCAATGGGATCAATAAGTCAGGGTTCCTCAGCCTTTCATCGGCTCTCAGCCTCTCGTAGACATCAGCGTGGTGCTAAATGCGTCTCTAACTACAACATGCAGAGAATCACTCGCCTTGTTTGTTTTCTGTTTTTTTTCCTCTCTGCGGGATTCAGCTGTCATGTTGCTGCATCACAATATATACAGTATTTTTTCTAGTTGCAGCATAAACTATGGATATTTCTAAAGATATTTGTGAAATTTAAGCTTCATGTATCAATAAAATATCACCTATCAACTCACTTTCAGCAGGTTTTTTTCTCACGTGTAAATTTGAGTCTGTTTTACCGACAATATCTGAGTAACTATTAAAAATAAAAACCTGAAATTTTCTCTGTTATTTCTCATCATGTCATTTATTCAGAATCTGTAATATTGGACAAGTAGATCAAATATACTCTGACTATCGGTGAGTTGAAATATGAAACAAAAATTGAAGCCACCATTAAAAGTTCCATCTTTGAGTACAAATTAACAAAAAAAAAATGATAATCCAGAAGTCACCTAGTGATATGTTCTGAACCACATGTAGCTGCAGGTCACAATAATACAAAACTAAACATGTAGAATACTTTTAATATTAAATGCTTGGTCACAAAAATGAAAAGAAAGTAATTTTCCTTCAAATTTCACAACTGATTGAACAAGTTTGACAAGTTGTAGCACACAAACTGAAATGTTAGCAGATAGTTTAATCCAAGTAGAGCAGAGTTTCAAAATGGTTCTGAGAAGAAACTGTGAAAATTTCAGGTTTTTGTCTTTAATAGTTCCTCAGATATTGTTGTTCAAACAGCCTCAAATTTGAACGTGAGAAGTTGGTCAACAGGCAGTTTTCAATAAAAATTATCTCAGAAAGTATTTGACATATGAAGTTAAAATCTCACAGAGGACATTTTAACTATCAACAGTTTAAGATTAAAAAGTTTCAAGCAAATCCAAGATAATCAAGCAGGACACTGGGGTTTTTACACCAGCAGTAAAGCACATTCATTTAGCAATACTGTACATTTGACCAACATGTCTAAGGACTTTATTTGCTGTTTGCAAATATCCTATATAGGACACTTTGAGAGCAAATTCACAAACCATCTTCCAATCTTTTCCACCACTCATTGGCTCCTTATCATAAAAATCCAACTGTTAACTGTGATTATAATTCCATATTAGTCTGTATATTATAAATACGCAGACGATACCCACCTATATATTGACAAAAATTACTCCCAAAATCATTTAAATACAGTTTTTTAAAACTTTTCTAAACAACACGAGGACATTAAGCCTGAGAACAGGTAAATGCAGATAAAGTCATCACCAGCGCAAAAATTCTCATTATCAGCTCCAAAACCATCCCCATTATTATCATATTTATCTTCATTATAAATCCAACTTTCCATGAGTCAAAATCATTCTTCGTTTAGCGTCCGTCAAACTCAGTCTGAATCAGGCTCATAACAACAATTGTCAACAATTTCAACACCAGTTAGACCACATTTACACTTCATAGCCTTCATCATTAACCTGAACATCACCAGTTATCAATTTTCATTATCATTTTCATGATCAAAGTCCTCCTCGTCATCGTCATAATAATCCTTAACATCGTCACATTCATCCATTGTCTTCATATTGTATTTTAGCTTTAAGGAAATGGTTCTTTAATTCTGATTTGTTTGTAAATACCCATAATTCACTATATTAATCCGGAAGTCTCTGTAATATCAACATTGAACTTATTGGTTTCTTGGTTTATGTATCTAGATTACATATCAGTCACAGGTTTTAGCCTCGTCTCTGCTGAACACTGTAAAAACACAGGAGTCTTCTAATATGTCTGCTGAGAGGCATTATTCGACCTTGAAGCCTTTTCTCAATTCACTTGAAGGGAATGTTGAGTCAAGAGCCTGGAGAGCTGGTAACACTCATCGATGTATTATACAGAGGCTTTAAGAGTCAAGGGCTGCTAAACGTCGATAGAAACATCAAGGTGATGTTTTATTGAAGCGCCCATTCAAAGTGAATACAAGAGAAACAGAGCAGGGAGGTCGGCGAGGAGAAATGGAAATTGAGTGGAAAAGATGGACAGCAAATAGAAAAAAGGAGTGGAATAAGAGGCTGGGAATAAAGAAAAGATAGGGGAAAAGAAATCTGATACAGAGTAGGAAAAGAAACAACATTCTGTCAATCAACTTCTTTCAGCTCTGGTTGTCATAAATAATTCTTCAAAGAAAAAAGAAACTGCCAGGTTCGACTCAACTGATTAATATTTCATTATGGCTGAGCAAACACTGCTTAGATCAAGTAGATTCAACATCTGGCGTCCCTCAGGGCTCTATCATAGGCCCATTACTTTCTTATCTTTACTGTAAAGTATATTCTGCCACTTTGTTATGAGAAAACATAACATCCACGGCTACGCAGATGATACACATGTCTATATTGACAAAAATTGCTACCAAAATTATTTAAATACAGGTAGTTTGAGTACAGTAAAAGGTAAGCGAGAGGAGGCAAAGAGAAAGAAGGCAAAGGAATGCATTTTCCATTCATGAACTTTTTAAAGCTCTTGTTATGAACAGTTCTCTAAAGAAAAAAGAAACTCTCAGGTTCGAGTGAACTGGTTAATATTTGATCATGGCTGAGCAAACACTGCTTAGATCAAGTAGATTCAACATCTGGTGTCCCTCAGGGCTCCATCGGGGGCCCATTACTTTCTTAACTTTGCTGTAAAGTATATTCTGCCACTTTGTTATAAGAAAACATAACATTCATAGCTACGCAGACGATGCCCACCTATATATGAATTTCCCTCGGGATTAACAAAGTATCTATCTATCTATCTATCTATCTATCTATCTATCTATCTATCTATCTATCTATCTATCTATCTATCTATCTATCTATCTATCTATCTATCTATCTATCTATCTATCTATCTATCTATCTATCTATCTATCTATCTATCAAGAATTCCACCCCAAATCATTTAAATTAAGGCAGTTTAACGTTTTGTTTTTACGTAAAGCAGTCTGTGATACTTTTAACACCTAAATCACTACAGAAATCAAGTTAATTATTAAGAGAAAAAGTTAAAATGGGAAAGAAGGGGAAATGATTAATTTTCTGTTGATCAACTTCTTTAAGCTGTGGCTCAGAGAAAAAAGAAATTGCCAGGCTCGACTTTACTGGTTAATATTTCATTAACACTGAGCACACACTGCTTAGATAAAGTCTATTCAACATCTGGTGTCCCTTAGTGATTCATCATAGGCCCATTACTTTTTTGCCTTTATTGGAGAGTATATGTTTCTACTCTATTATAAGAAAGCATAACGTTCACAGCTATGCAGACAATACCCACCTATATATGAGACATAATTTACTACCATAATCATTTAAATTAAGATAGCTTAACTTCTTATGATCATGTAAACCATTATTTGCTGCATTTAGCACTTAAGTTGATACAGAAATCAAACACTTAGATTTTTGTCCTTATAATAATATAATCTGCCAGTTTGTTAGAAGAAAACACAATGTTCACAGCTACACAGATGATACCCACTTATACATGAGACAACTTGATCCCAAAATCATTTGAATTAAGGTAGTTTAGTTTCTTTACTTTAATGTAAAGCCTTTTGTGCTGCATTTAGCATTTGAATTGATAGAGAAATAAGGTTCATTATTAAGAGTAAAAGTTGAAAGAGAGGAAGTGAGTGAGCCGGCGAGCTTTGGTTTCATCTTACAGTCGGAGAGCAGCTCAGCAGAGTCATTACAGACTGTTTTCATCTCCACCACAGAGATACATCACGGCTCGACAGCTTCAGTCTCCACAGAGCCCAGTCCTGCTGCTGATGGACACCAATTCCCACAATGCAATTTATACAAGAAATGGACGAGATACTCACAAAACAGTGACAAATTTATGTCCAGTGGTGCAACAGCTCAGAAGCTGTACTTTCCTGAATACACAGTGACCACTTGTCTTAGTTAGGGTCCAAAAACGACAGCTCATATCACAGTTTTGACGTTTACATATAATACATGGGCCTAAACTTTTCTTTTTTTGTCTTTTCTGCTCTCTGAAAAGCAACTTCGGTGCCCTCCATGTATAGTAGCAATAAACTGTAGGTCAACAATTCACAACCAGTGTTGTTCTACCTGTAAAATGAAAGTAAATGGACTTGAAGTGTAAAAAATACACTCTTTACACTGGTTTTAGGTGTGTATAGTGATTAAAATGCAAGTTACATGCAGATAGATGGATTGATAGAATATTATTGAGAGTATTTGTTCTGTCAGATGATATGAATGGTCAAAACAACACTGCATCAGTCTTTACCCTGCAATACTTTTAGCTTCATAGGAAACAGTGTTTTCAAAAACAGCTTAAATTAACTAAATACTAAATTAACATTATGTTGTTTTTAAGATGCCGGTTTAGACAAATCGAGCGACTCACTGTTGGGCTCAGATTAGGTTGTAGGGCTGGATTAACTGACTCATAACATTTATGCATAGATGCAAACTAGAGATGACAGGACATTAGATTTTAATGGGTTTCGTTTATCATCCTCCGATATGATGCATTAGATATCTTAGCTAATTTATTTATAAATCATCCACAACATTAAAACCACTGGCAGGCTAAGTAGTTCCATAGAACTGTCAAAACTTTTGAAATGTTGCACAAAAATTTTAAAAAGAAAATGCCTCTTGGATCGGTTTCCATTAACTGCTTTGGGCCCAATAAACTAAGGCTGCATAAAGTCAACATAAGGGGGCGCTACAGGCTACATGACTGTAATAAATTGAGTACATGAGCAGGAAACCAAGCAGATATTTACCAACTTGAAGAAGATGAAAAAAACAAAACTTTGGCCATCTAGGAGAGAAAAAAAATGAAAAGAAGTCTTAAGGAATCATTTCCGAAAGTTTCGGAAAAGGTGAAATTTTAGTCTCTCATGAAGTGCATTAACTTTTTTTTTGAAGATCTATAAAAAACACCTTAAAGGAGCATAAAAACGCTTGAGACAGTTTTTTTTTTTTTTTTTTTTTTAAACTTTTTCTAATGCAGTTCTTCAGTATTTGGATAAAATACCATTATAGAACCACAAATATTGATAATCTTGTTAAAAAGCAATGTTCTGTTGGGAAACTTGGTTCATGGCATTCACGTACCCCCTAGTTAACATGACAATGCTTTTTTCTAGATGGTATCGGACTCCCTTGGCAGCTCAATGTCCACCGCCACTCTGCAAATACTGCTTAGAACCAACTCGAGGAACATGACCAAGAGCCAAAGCGACTGATGAAGCCTTCAAGTCTCAAGTATCTGTGGGATCCACATGGAGAGCCCAAACCACAACCTACAGGAACTAAAGGATTTGCTGCCAACTTTCAGGTACCAAACGCCACAAAACACCTCCAGAAGTTCCATTTCCATGACCCAATGGAGCTTTGGACAACTTTCCTTCGCTAGAAACCATTAAAATATACTATATTTCTTTCTCGCACTTAGCCAGCAAACACGACACAATGATACCTATTGAGAAACGGCAGCTAGTATCCACATTAGCGCTAATCCAAGAGTCTCCAACAAATCAGGAAACAACAGAAAGTTTAAAAAAACAGCTCAGACAAGTGAAACAAGCATAAAGACGAATGCTAATGTTAGCATCTACCAGATGCTGAGCACAGAAACCTCACGTACGATATGATGAGCCTTTATTAGTGCAAACATTTACGAAATATCAGTGGAAAAATGAAAATAAACCACAAATATGTATATGTATGTAAGTTTGGATGTCTACATTCCCCTGGATGTGGAACTAACAATGTTGTATCCACTTTTAAATGTAGAAAAATTGATGTAGAACAGAGTTTTTAAAGGTGAGCACCAAAAAGAACCATTACATTATAACATTAAACTAGTCTTATAAGAACCTTAGTGAGGATATAAGAAATATTATTGATCAGATCACCAACATATATAAACATAACTACACAGAAACTCATTAAAATCCAAGTCCTTGATTAAATCTTTGCTAATTTTGAACTTCCGAGCCACCAGGCAGGACATTTTCCTCTTTTCCTGTTTATTTTCTACTCTGCCTGGGTCCTGGATGTTCAGCCAGACTCTGAGGTAAAAGATGGAAATGAAGCAGCAGAGATTGAGAAGCAAATACTGAGCGACACGTGGAAAAAAAAGGGATTCTGGCGATCAATACAGCTGAATATAAACACAGAAGTCTGTCAGACGGGCAGACGGGCTTCATCCTGGAGGAAATAAAATGGTTTCTTTCACAAAAGGCTGCAGAGTTTTATCTCAGTGCCTCTTTTTCCTCAGATTCTGGGTGTAATTTTGATTCATTTTTGCCTCTTTTCTTTCCCCTTTGTCTCCATTATCTCTTTGACTCTGTCGTCTTTCCTCTCCTTCCTGCCCCTCCTACCTTTTCTCCTCCTTCTTCTCCTTCTTCTTCTCTTCTCTGTTTCTTTTTTTTCCCTTTTTTTTATTGCACCATTACCACTTAAGCCCTGGTATCCATTACACAAAGGGCATATAAGTGCAGGGTAAGTAGTAAAGTCGCCCTTCAGCGTTCACTCCGCCGCTCGTGTGTGGCGCCACATTCGGACGCTTTCGACACTCCGTCATGATGTTTGGATTCACTCGTTCATCAGCAGCGACGCCATTAACGCGGCTGAAACGTCACAAACCCTTTTAATTCTGCCTCTGCAGCTCTGAAGCAGCTGAAATCTACAGAAAAAATGACTTTATTTGATGCATTTGATGTCAAAACTCAATGAGAACTTTCCAGTGTGAGGCTAGAATCTTATATATTATGTCTGATACGTACTATCTCGCTATTACTGCAAGTATTTTTTGATTCTACGTATATTTTAGTTTAATTATTTAAAATTTTCTGTAACATATCACACATATCTTATTGTTTTCTTCATTGCACTGCATTTTCCCATTAATTTTTTCTTTTGTTTTCTGAGCAACATCCAGCCAAAAAATTCCCCTCAGGATCATAACATGAGTTAAAATAAGACAAAACTAATATTTAACCTCAGTATAATCACCAGTACTACTTTATCCTGTTTTATTCTCGCCTGATTTTAGTTATTTATTTATTTCAGTATTGGATCCTACTTAAATCTAATTGTTTACTGTTGGTCATCACCTTTTTTTTGGTTTGTTTTCTGAGCAACATCAGGCAAAATAATGTCCTTTGGGATTAATTAAGATTAATCTTTATTCCTCTGAACGTGAAACGCATGTTATCTTTAAAGAAATCATCGAAACTACAGTACTCAGAAAATAACTAAATGACACGGAATAAGAAATGCAGCAATGTGTAAAATGTAGGAAAAGAAATAAGATAAATAAATATGATACAATAACGAAATCAAAGACATAAGCTAAAATCATGCAGTTTTATCTTATCTCATCGTATTTCTTATGATCATATCTTATCTTGTCTCATTGTATCTCGTGTCATATTGTATTGTATCTCATCTCATCGTGTCATACCTTATCTCATCTCGTTGTATCTCATCTTGTCTCTTCATATCTTATCCCACTGTATCTGATATCATATTGTGTCATATCTCATCTTATCTCATCGTGTCTTGTATCATATCTCATCTCATTGTATGTCATCTTATCTTATGGTATCATATCTCATCGTATCATATCTTATTTTTCCTCATTGTATCTCATCGTATCTCATCTCATCGTGTCATACCTTATCTTATCTCATCTCATTGTATCTCATCTTGTCTCATCATATCATATCTTATCTCACTGTATCTGACATCATATTGTTTCATATCTCATCTTATCTCATTGTATGTCATCTTATTTCATTATATCATATCTTATGGTATCATATCTCATCGTATAGTATTTTCCCTCACTGTATCTCATCTTAACTCATCATATTATATCTTATCTGATCTCGTATCATATTGTATCGTATCTCATCTCATCTTATCTCATTGTATCGTATCTCATCTCATCTCATTGTATCATATCTTATCTCATCTTATCTCATCATATTATATCTTATCTGATCTCGTATCATATTGTATCGTATCTCATCTCATCATCTCATCTTATCTCATCACACCATATCTTATCTCATTGTATCTCGTATCATATTGTATTGTATGTCATCTCATCGTACCTCATTTCATCTTATCACATGGTATCTCATCGTATCATACCTTATCTTATCTCATCATATCTCGTGTCTCATATTGTATCTCATCTCATCGTATCATATCTTTTGTTATCGTATCTCATCTCATCTCATCCCATCTCATCTTGTCTTATCTTACCTTTATTCCTCTGAATGTAAAAAGCATTTTTTCTTTTAAAAAAAACACCAAAATTACAGTATTTACTGGGGCCAGGAACAGTGAAAAACTGCTAAAAAATAAACTGGAGCAACTTATCTGTGATGTTTTATTAATCTTAACAGATAAAACTTTATTAATCCCAGAAAAAGTTCTTTTACCAGGTTTGGCTCAGAAAAAGTAAAAATAACATAAAATAAGAAATGCAGCAGTGTTTTAAAAGTAGAAAAAAGATCATATTTAAGTACGACACGGCTCTGATAAACCTAGAATAGAGGAATAAACAGTAAAACTTTCATTTATACTGAGACAATATAGTAGATAATAATAAAGTTTTATCTTATCTCAACCTTTTTTCCCTCTAAATGTAAAAAAATCATCAAAACTGCAACATTTATCCACAGCCAGAAAGAACTCTTCAGCTGTAAATTTAACCTAATATAACTTTAAAATCGTTACATTTTATCAAAATGACTAAAAATACTCCAAAAATGAACCATTCGCAACACAGTGGGGGAAAAAAAATGTAATTCTGCCGTCTGTACAGCTATGAAACCTTTAGTGACAAAAATTTGACCAACAGTAGAATTCAGGGACGTCTCGGTTGAACTGCAGGCAGTGTTTTTACAGAAACGGGTATAAAATGAGGTAAAAACATAAATAGTAAAATATCTATCCAGGTTTTTATTGTGTCGGTCGCACCTGTGGGCGTTTTGGTTCCATTTTCTTTAAATTTTTGGTGAAATGAGTAAAGAAATTAAACTTGAGATGCTAAAGTTCAGAGAAACACACTGGATGCATCAAATCTAAGCACTCACAGTGTAGCACTTAGTGTGTGTGTGTGTGTGTGTGTGTGTGTGTGTGTGTGTGTGTGTGTGTGTGTGTGTGTGTGTGTGTGTGTGTGTGTGTGTGTGTGTGTGTGTGTGTGTGTGTGTGTGTGTGTGTGTGTGTGTGTGTGTGTGTGTGGTCATACTTAATGCACCGCGAGGCTTTTTCCGTTTTGAAAACCGGAGACAGATCAACGGACCGAAGCTTCTCTGAGCAGAAACACAAACGAATGAATCTGTGAGAAAAATAATCCTTTAAATTCTGTTTTAAGAGAATCTGATCAGAAAAAGGAGCATCAATTGATTTATTGATTATCAATACGTGTTCTTTAGACTCTGATGTGTTTAAAACAGGGACAAATTCATTACAAGGAGGTAATCCTTGTTGATTTTTGGTTGTTCAACATTTTAAACTGTTATTTTTTTAACAGTTTACTTGTATTTTACAGGTTTTTCCTTGTTTCGTTAAATTACACATAATATCTAGAAAATCACAAGGAAAAAGGACTAAATTTACACTTTAAGCATAAAAAATAAACTGGTGAAAAATGTAAGTAATGTCAAAATTCTGAAAAGTAATTTTAAAAAATATTATTACTCTTCTATTTCTATTCTTTCTATTGCTATAATAAGGTCCTTTTTTCTTTTATTTGTTGTTTTACAACATTTGACTGTAAAATTAAATTGATAATATATAATAAATATATAAATGTAGATCTGTTTACATATAACAACTAAAAACCTGCTGAGCTGAGAGCAGAATAAAGAGCAAAGCAGCAGAACCTCGATGACATCAAACTCCTCTGAGGCCATTTCCTCATCGGCTCGATGACATCACTGAGCCACCGGTGGCCCTGATTGGTCGACCGGTTCGTCCTGGTAAACAAGCTGAGATGCATTACTGGTGTGTGTGTGTGTGTGTGTGTGTGTGTGTGTGTGTGTGTGTGTGTGTGTGTGTGTGTGTGTGTGTGTGTGTGTGTGTGTGTGTGTGTGTGTGTGTGTGTGTGTGTGTGTGTGTGTGTGAGAGACCTTTGTCCGGTGATGTCACCACAGAAATCCAGATTATTGGCTGATAAAGCGTCTCTGCTCTCACACTGATCCTCTGATTATTTCAGTCTTTGTTCCTCCTATTATAAAAACAGCATGAAAGCCTGAACATGGAGGGAAGATTTACCCTTAGAAGACTAAAAACATCCAAGACGAATGACCTTAATGTAAACAAGACTGGAGTCCAGTGGTTTCTACTGGAGACTGAAATTCTCGTAAATTATTAACTGGAAAGAAAAATTAGTTTAAAAAAAAAAAAAAAAAAGTTTAAATATGTGCCAGAAAAAATAAGTCAAAAAATGGTGGAATTTCTCTGCAAAACACGGTGAAACTTACTGCAAAACATCTGTAAAATAACAATACTTTTAGCTGATCTAAATAAAGTAAAACTGTAATTTTACAGTCAGAAATTGTAAAAAGATACATCTGTTATGTTTAAAATCCTGTAACAATAATAATAATAATAATAATAATAATATAATAATAATGTAAAATCCTAGAATAATAATTACATAAAAATCTAATGAATATGGTGCAAGATTATCTAAACGTGATGCTCAGTCTATTAAATTATGTTTGTTTATATCATTTATTCTCATTTTACAACTTAAAATAAATGAACATGTGACAAATGAAAACTATGATGGAAACTGTGGAGCCATAAACCAACAAAACCCACTTTAAATTCACTTTTTTCCATTAATATTAATAATTCCCAGACAATTATTGACATTTTTATGAGAAAAGCTGCAGAATTTAAAGGTTTGATCTGCACTAAAATGAATAAAATAAAGAAAGGTGAAGAAAACATCGTGTCTGATGTTAAAAAAACTACTTTTTTGCAGCCAAAAGAGAAAAAAAAAACAACCTTTAACCTGCAGAATGTTGACAGTGGGAGTGTTTGTTCATCGTAACACACTCTAACACACACTGTAACACACACTGTAACACACACTGTAACACACACTAACACACTCACTAATAGCTGACGAATTAAAAGTCTTTTTTCTTATCAGTTCTGTGTTTGTTTTTAGTTTTTTGGAGTCTGAATCGCTGCTCCGACTCTCAGACAGGAAGATAAAAGTCTCATCAATAGATTATATTGATCACTGATCGATCAGAAGGAGGCTGCAAATAGACGCTCTGTCAAAAAACACTATAGTTTATCAACGTTTGCTGTTGTCTGGAAGAAAAGCTACAGTATCTCACAAAAATGAAAAAAATTCCACCAAAACCAACATTTAGTTTAAAAATAAAGTGAAAATAAAGCAAGAAAATCACTAAATCTGCTTCTTCTGAGCTCTGAAACCGAAACTGTGACTTTCAAAATGATGTTTTGACAAATTTCAGACTGAATTTATGAGCGACTGATAAATCAGCCAATTAAAGCGAATAAGCTCGTTAGCATGGAGCTAGTTTGCAGTACAGATGGATGGATGGAGATGGATGGATGGAGATGGATGGATGGAGATGGATGGATGGAGATGGATGGATGGAGATGGATGGATGGAGATGGATGGATGGAGATGGATGTGCATATTCAGCTCCATAAAGTGTTAATAATGTGGTTTAAATGTGCAGAAAAGCTTCAATTAGAACTCATTTGCACTAAAACACAACTTTACACCAAAAGAAGACACTGATTTAACAAGAAAATGACTTTTTTAGGGTAAAAAGGAACATTTTTACGTTTATACTGATTATTAATCTCCTCTTCCTCTGTTTTCATATGAAACTGCACATTTTTCCATCCTCCTTTTTTCTATTTTTCCTTCTCCAGGCGCTCGTCTCTCTTCCTATTGTTTGCTCTCCTCCCCCTTCCTCCCCCTCCTCCCACCGTCTCTTCCAGGAACTAGTCTGGATCAGGTTCCTGGGGATCGATGGAGATGCCGGTCCGTCACCGTCGCCGGTATTAATGCTCTTTTAATCTGCTCCGGATTACAGCCATCGATCGGAACAAACTGCTGCTTCACGTTTGTTCAGAAATAAACACAAAACAACAAACAGCGTCCACTTCCTGTTTACAAACGGCGTCCACTTCCTGTTTACAAACGGCGTCCACTTCCTGTTTACAAACGGCGTCCACTTCCTGTTTACAAACGGCGTCCACTTCCTGTTTCTGAGCATTGATCGGCTGCAGATTCACATCAGCACGTTTACATACAAACTATTTGCAATTATTAAACCATATGCACGTTTAATTAGAGCTTCTGCATGTTTTATCAAGCATTTTATGTCATATTTTCATATATTTAAAGATACTAAGAATAAAAACAGCATTTTCACCCATAATAAGCATCATAATGAAATTATTTCATAATTTAATTTGCTTTTTGGTCATAATTTCCTCGCTTTTGGTCAGTTTTGGTCATAAATTGCTCATTTTTCAGTCATAATTTGCTCATTTTTGGTTATTTTTGGTCATCATTTTCTCACTTTTGGTCATAAATAGCTCATTTCTGGTCATAATTACCTAATTTTTGGTCATTATTTGCTAATTTTTGGCCATTCTTAGTCATAAGTTGCTGTTTTTTGTAATTTTTGGTGATATTTGCTCATTTTTAGTCATAATTTGCTCTTCTTCAGTCATAATTTGCAAATTTGTGGTCATTTTTGGTCATAATTAGCTCTTTTTCTGTCATAATTTGCTCTTTTTTGGTCATAATTTGCTCATTTTTGGTGATAATTTGCTCTTTTTCTGTCATGATTTGCTCGTTTATGGACATTTTTGATGATAATTTGCTCATTTGTGGTCATAATTTGCTTATTTTTGGTTATTTTTGGTCATAATTTGCACATTTCCCATCATAATTTGCTCTTTTTCTGTCATAATTTGCTAATTTTTAGTCATAATTTGCTCATTTTGGGCGGATTTTGCTGCTAAAATCTCCCATTCTCCCCGTTTTCACCAGTGTTTTGTCTTCACCGTAAACCTGCCGGCGGCCTGACAGGTTTGTCCCGCCTGTCGCCGTTCATTACGCCTCCGGACAGAGTTATTTCAGCTGCACTGTGACACCAATACTAATGAAGCCGGGAGACAAAGAGGTGAAGCAACGACGAGGAAGGAGACGTAAAAAAAACACCGACTAACCAGCAGCGACAGAGGTTTAATGAGATCTGGGGGAGGTGGGCTCGGCCTATTTAAAGGTGCTGCATGATGAGAGAATCCAGAAAACGCCGGACTCAGTTCTGAGCCGAAACGCTGCAGGTTTCCAGCATCGATCGGAGCCCAGACTCAGAAAAGATCCACAACCCTGAGCGTTTACAGAATAAACCTACAAACACACCCAGTGGGTACAAAAAGACTAAATTTTCACACATAAAATGCAGTTTCACACATGAATTAGAGCTGAAAATACTGGAAAAAATGTAAAATGTATTTTTTCTGATGTGTTTTTCTTCCAAAATGCAAAATAAAAGGAATTTCTCCCATTTGACTTGAAAAACTACTTGGAAAGAATTAATTCTGTCCAAATAATCAGTGTTTTTAGTGCATTCGCATCAAAAAGCATGTTTATTAGCATAAAATGACAAATATCCAGCTGCTAATGTGCACAATGCATGAAACCCACTTACTGAGGCCACTGGGTCTTGTAGTTTTTAACAAATGTTATGTAATATTCAGTACATTTAAGTGTTGGGAGGCTGTAAATCTACTAGAAAACAATGGTTTTCCTTTGTTTTTTATTTAAAAGCATTTTGGGGGGTTATTTTTCCCAGACAAAACTAATTCTACTATCAGCAGGACATAATTTATTTTTTGGTTTTCTGATGTTCCACCATTACAATTTAGGCTTTTTCTTCACTAAGGCAATTTTTTGGCATTACTTTTATACAAAACCTCCAAAATCTATCAAACTCACCAATTTTAAACACAAAATTTTTGTTTAAAAGCATGTTTACTAGCCTAAAATGAGAAATCTCCAACTGGGTGTTGTAGTTTTTAGCCAATATAATGTATTTTAAGTGTCAGGAGGCTGGAAATCTACAAAAAAATGTTGGTTTTCCTTTGCTTTTTTTCTCACAAAGGCAGTTTTTTTGGTCATTTCTTTCAGACAAAACCACCAAAATCTATCAAATGTGCCAGTTTTAAACGCAAACATTTTGTTTAAAAGCCTGTTTACTAGCCTAAAATGAGAAAATTCCAACTACTAATCATGCCTGAAGCCGCTGGGTGTTGTAGTTTTTAGCCAATGTTATGTAATTTAAGTGTCAAGAGGCTGTAAATCTACAAAAAAAATATGAGTCTTGCCTAGTTTTTTGTTCACAAAGGCATGTTTTTGGCATTTCTTTCAGACAAAACCCCCCAAATCTATCAAATTCGCCAGTTTTAAGCGCTAAAATTCACTTTTAAAGCATGTTTACTAGCCAGAGATACAAGTTCCAATTAATAATGGAGCACGATGCATAAAATCTAGGGACTACTTTCAGCGGCAGATTAATACATGATTTTATTTACATTATCCAACAGAAAGCTGAAAATGGACTAGAAAGACTCATGGAGAAAAATCCCTTCTGCCATGTTTGATGACTTGGAGAATGAAGTCCACAGAACAAAGTGGCTGATGGGAAATGTAGTCATAATTTTCAAAAAAGACCAGTTTTCAGCATCTAGGGGATTTTTTTGCATTAATTCACAGCTTTAAAGTGGCTAAAACATATGAAAATATGTTGTTTGGCTTCAGATTTGGCTTCTTGTTTGTGTTTCGACGATACGACTCTTGATTCTCTCGATGCTTGGCCTCGATGAGTCCCCGGTCCGGGTGTCACGTTTGATTTGACCGCCCTAATAAAGCAGCGACAGGACCACTTTCTCCCCTGAACCCCAACCGCTCGGTCGGCCCCGGCAACAACTCCCGCCACCCTCGACTGCCTCCACGCCGCCGGGGCGCCTTAATTGGTGTGGACAGTCTTAACGAGAAATCACTACGCCGCTGCTCCGGGGCTCTTATTGGGAGCTGCAGGTGTTGGAGGGTTTAAATATGAAAGTCAGAGCATCTTAAAGGTCTCTGTAGAACCCAGCTGAGGTTTGAATGATGATACAGAGCGGCGTTTTCTGATCCACCATCGTAAGGGTTGAGATTTACTAAATATTTAGCAACAAAAATGACTTCAAAGCAGCAGATTCAGGTGTTAAAATGTCCAATATAGACGGTGAACACATACAAAACCAGCTTTCAATTGAAAAATCCCCTTTAGGATTAAAAAATCAATGCAGAAAGACAATTCAACTAAAATACAGTTTCTCAAGTGACATAATGTCATTATTAGTAAGGAATGTGATTTTCCACCCTTATTTTTTTGGTTTGATTAGGTTTAGGCAAAGAAATATGTTGGTTAAAGATCTACTTTTTTTTTTTACCTTGTTAAATTTACTACAAAATGTTGGTTTTCCTCTAAAAAAGGCAGTTTTTGTCATTTCTTTCAGACAGAACACATACAAATTATCAGCAAGACATAATTTATCACAGTTTTCGATGTCCAACCCTATTGGTTTTGGTTTTATTGGGTTTCAGTAGCACAACATGTTAGTTACAGACCTCCTTCAAGTGTTTTTACCTTTTCAATGTCACCATGTGGTGTCTTTAGATGCTAAATTACTCATCTCAGGTAAAATATGCTGTCAGCGCCATGACTGAGCATTTTTACCTTAAAACAACCAATTTTGCAACTTGTGCAGCGTATAGTAGTTTTACAGTGTTTTTAGGTGAGCCGGTGTCTTCAAACTGTCTTTTTAAACCAGGAACAAGTTATTTGATTGGAAAAAAAACTTCTAAATATGAAACTTTTATACACATAGTTGAGTTTTTAGGGACTTTAAGATAACAGCACTCCAGTATCACTGCTGGACGACGGATCCAAATCGATTCAGGCTTTTTTTACTTGTCGAAACCTGACACCAACATTACCAATACAACTCAACCACCATCAGATTTTGACATCTGGGTGTGGTTTGCTAGCACCTAATGCAGCATGTAGCATTGGTTAGCTCCCCTATTTCTCCAAACTGGGGGACTTTGACACCAAAGAACATCACTTGAGGACATTTATCAGACATCTGGAGACACAAAAGCCCTCATAAGTTGCATTCATGCAGCAGTTTTTACCCCAAAACCTGAAACCAGACTTTGTCATGTCTCACGTTCCAGCTTCCATAAACTGCTATCGACAGGATGAGACTATATCAGCTTCTAGTTCCAACCTGTTTGGCTGAATCACTCCAATATTACAACTTGTGCAACGTTTAATCGATTGAGGCTTTTTCTTTCTTGTCAAAACCGGACGCCAACATTATCAGCAATGCAACTCGACTGCTATCACATTTTGACATCTGGGTGTGGTTTGCTAGCAGCTAATGTAGCATGTAGCATTGGTTGGCTCCCGTATTTCTCCAAACTGGGGGACTTCAACACCAAAGAACATAACTTGAGGATATCTATTAGACTTCTGAAGACACAGAAACCCTCATAACTTCCATTTATGAAGTAGGTTTTAACCATAAAACCTGGAACAAGACTTTGTCACGTCACACCTTTCAGCTTCCATAAACTGCTATCGACAGGATGAGACTATATCAGCTTCTAGTTCCAACCTGTTTGGCTAAATTACTGCAATATTACAACTTGTGCAACGTTTAATCGATTGAGGCTTTTTCTTTCTTGTCAAAACTGGGCGCCAACATTACCAACAATGCAACTCAACCACCATCAGATTTTGACATCTGGGTGTGGTTTGCTAGCAGCTAATGTAGCATGTAGCAATTGTTAGCTCCCCTATTTCTAACTCCAAACTTGTATCCTTCAACACCAACAAAAACTGACTCAAAAGCACCACTTTCAGAGACACTAAACCTTTCAACTATTACCCTATAACTTCCGTTTATGCAGCAGTTTCTCCCCTAAAACCTGGAACCAGACTTTGTCACTTCTCCAAAAAAACACTGCTATCGACAGGACGAGACGGAGATAACAGCGTCTGTCAAATCTTCTCACACTGACACACAAACAAACATCATGAGTCTCCTCTCAGCAGCCCTGAAATCCATTATTGCCGATCGATGGCGGCCTGTGAATATGCAGGAGGTCAGGACGAGAAAACCCTGAAAAACGGACACGAGCTTCGTTCCCACAGTCTGAAGCAGCAAATACACACAAACAAAAACACGCACAGCAACTGCTGGTAATCCGTGTCATAAAGCAGAGTCCAGCTTATTAATAATGCACGGCGTCTGCATGCAGCAGGATGCGTAAAATGGAAAATATTTATTCGGTTTTTCAGCTCAATTTGACTCTAAGTGAATTCGAGGACATTTGCCATGAAACTAGCTACGAATATCACCAAATACTGTGATATAAAGCTCATATCATTGAGCTTTCTCCTTATATTGCCATGGAACGCCTTCGAAAAAGCTTTAAAAACATTATCTCTGTTGTTTCTGGGAGGTTTTTAATGTTCAGTGTCAGCAAAATAGAAGCAATTTCCATGAAAAACAAAGAGAAGGTGGCAGATTCAGGAGTCAGTGCTGCAGAAATGTGCATTGTACTGAATGTAGGATGCAGAATACGAGGACGGAGGTTGGTTTTAGCATCGTTTTCTTATCATCCATAATTCACCGACCAACACCGTCCTCCGACCAAACAATGGACTCCTCCGGTCTCTTCCTCTTCCTGCCTTCCCTCCCTCCATTTTGCCTGGTTAACCCGGCTGCGAGGTGAAGAAGAAGTGAAGTGAGCAGACCGAGGCGGGTCACGCTGAGATTCCCATCAATAATTCATCGGGCCGCTGCTGCCTCGGCTCTTGTGTTCAATTCCCCTGACGATCACATAATACCTCCCCCCAAAAGAGAGGCAGAGAGAGGGGGAGAAAGAGGTCCGAGGAAGGAGAAAATGGTGAAATGGATTCGAAACGAGAGGGACGAAAGATTAAAACGGCCACATTGGTCTTTTATTATATTATGGTGTGACGTGGGAGCTAGTTGCTGCTTGTTTTCTTTAAAAAAACATGTTTAGAAGCTCAAAATGAGAAAACTCCAATGAAACCAGCAATATTTCAAACATAAGTGCATAAAATCTGCTTCATGAAACAGCTGGACGTTGTAGTTTTTAGAAAATGCTGGTCAGATAAGCCTAAACAGTGGATTTTCTTAGGGACTACTTTCACCAGCGGATGAATACATAATTTTATCTACATTATAAACCAAATAGGTTCTTTTGTGTTGACAATTAGAGGTGGAAAAATGAGAATTGTGGAGAAAAATTCCGTGATGATGGGAAATGTAGTCGTGCCTAAACAGTGGATTTTCTTCGGGACTATTTTCTGTGGTGGATGAATACACAATTTTATCTACATTATAAACCAGTCAGCTGAGTTTGTGTTGACAGTTGGAGGTGGAAACAGAGATTTGTGGAGAAAAAATAAACTGGTTCTCTTCAAGGAGGAGGTAAACAAAACAGCAGTGCTGATGGGAAATGTAGTCGTATGGTGTATAAATAATGTATTAAATGGGACTACTATCCATGGCGGATTGATACACGATTCCATTCATATTAAAAAACAGCTAGCTTGTGAAAACTGAACTAAACTCTGCTTTGACACCACTCTGCTCATGCTACATGAATAAACATCTACCTTTCTACAAGATAAAAGACAAATTTAGGCTAATTTAGGTTTTAATTACAATGTTTGTTCCCCTAAAACAGTCTCTGTAGGGATGATATTTGTTTAACAAAAGCTGTAATAGGTGGTTCTACAAATATTTAACATAATATTTTAATGATAATTGTAGCCCACAGTAGACTACTAGAAAAAGAAATAAACTAGAGTAGATAAAATCTGACACTTGAAACTCTAGGAAAATAAATAAATAGTTATTATATACAAAAGGAGTTAAAAATCTTTAAATAGTTTGAACTATGTACAGTGAAGTTAAAATTGCATTAAAATACATGGTAAATTTGATTTGCCGGGAGTGTGTGCTTTGAGTGCACAACCAATAGTTGATGTGAACGTACTTCACATCAGCCAATCAGATTGTTTGTCCCGCCCCTTTTTGGTTGTTCTGAAATAAAGAGAGCGATATACTGTTCATGTTGGTACAAAAGTTAAACATAAGAACAACAAATATCCACGTTCCAGAGTGAAACATAAGAGCCGGGGGAGGCTATTTCTTCGGTTATTGTCTGGCGCTTTGCTTCGGTGAGTTAAAATCGGCATATAATCGCGCTAGCCGCTATGCTAATTTTTATCATTGTTAGTTACATTCGCTTATGCTAAACATGTTAGCATTCTGACGCGTTCGTTTGGTAGTTAAAAGAAGATGAAACGCGGTGTATTCATGCTTTATAGGTTCATATTTTAAGGTGAACAGTTATTATTGTGTGTTTGTGTGTTGTGTATTGTTGCACAAGGTTAATTAATTTTCCTGAAGTGTCTGAGTTCAGTATGTCGACCTTTAACTTGGAAAACTGGTTAAAACCGGTCATGATATGTTTGAACTGAATGTGTGAAATAGTACTATGTTTGACAAGATGAGAAATGAGATGAGAGATGATTTACAGTTACTTTGTTCAAACTCAGATGTAATTGAATTCTGACCTTGCCCATAGGTCAGGTTTTTGAGTCGGATTCCAACACCAGATTGCACTAATGTGAGAACTGAAGTCTCCTAAACTCTGCTGAGGATTCCTGGAAGAACTTTGAAGAACTCCATTAATGGATGGCGAGCCACTGCCCAAAAGAACCTACCTACAGGCGTGATGACAGGTAGGATTGAACTGTGTTGTAGGTGTGTTTCACACAACCCATGTGAACGAACTATCGAACTGTTATTGGACTATTTGGACTGAGGACAAAGGACTAAAACTTCAGATTGGACGTGATCTACGCTATTAATTGTGTTTCTGTAAATGGGGAATTTGTACAATAAGCAGCTGCAACTTTTATTTGTTTCAATTCAATACAACTGTGTTTTCTAGTTGCATTGTCTGTGTCATATTTCACTATATTTTTTCAGCATCCGTACCTTTAAATCTTCTGATTCTTGTTCTAATTCCTATTACCTATCTATTTTCTGATTCCTCTTATACTAGTTACATAATGCTGATTTAAGAAGCCTCAGCAGCTATATTCATTCTTCTGTCACTATTTTTTATTCGTGTAGCAAGATAGCTAGCTAGCAAGAAAACTAAAATCCCCATTTTCAACCTCACCTGCTCTAATTGGTCAATTCTCAAGCCACAAAATTAGCCACCAATGAGAAAAACATCAGATATAATAGGGCCCAAAGTCAGTTTTTCTTGCTTTTACCCTCAACCCAACTGGTCGAGGCAGATAGCCACCCTCCCTGAGACTGGTTCTGCCGGAGGTTTTCAAAGAGAGTTTTTATTTCTGTCAAAGAAATACACCATAAATTCATGCAGAGATAATCCACTGACCAATTCCAGGCTGCCTTAACTCTGATTTCCAACCAAATGACAGAAGCACAACACCTATATGCACTGATTATTCACATTTACACCTTAATACTGACTTTTCTGCCTCAACAAGATTTAAAACAGATGTTAAAACTAAACACTGTAATAAAATGCACCCAGTAAATATATCAAACTACAGCACAGAGTGTGTGAGATGAAAAAAAATGGCTTGAGAATATGAATTTCCATCAATTCACCATAATAGTACCACAAACACCGTAATACAAAAATAAAAAAGGAAATATAACAGGTGTATTAAAAGCTACTATGGTGATGTTGTTAGAAGATCACACAGTTTTGATATAGTTTTCAAAAATAAGGTAGAATATCTGTGCAGATTGCTGATAAACATGTTTAGCTCCTACTTGCTAATGGCTAATGGCTAGTCGTATACACAACTGTCGCTAAGAGGCAATTGTTAAATTTGTAATTTTACAATTAGAATTGTTATTTAGGTAGCTCTTTAATGTCACCATAAAAATATTATAGGACTTCCTTTTATAGAATAATATATTTTGTAAAATGCAGCATATCGTCACCAGTAAGCAATAAACATTTACACAAAGAGCTACTCAAACTGATTTTTAGAGATTTGTTGGGTTTCTCTTCTTGACCTTCTGATGTGAAGAGCCCTGAGATTATTTATGTTGGAAACTGGCTCAGTGTAAAGAAAATTAAATTGAATTAAATGAATTTAATTACAGCAAAAGTACACAAACATATTACAGTGGGTGTTTCCATGCTTTTTGGTCACATTATGCCAATTTAGCAGATTTCAATTTCAACCTCGGTAAAGAGAAAATCCAATTAAACATCTTATGTGGTTTAAAAAACAAAGAAATAACCCTGCAGCTGTGAAGTATCTATTTACAGCAAAAGAACAACAAACACAGGACAACAGCTTTTTCTACTAATTCCATTCATAAAATTCAACCTCTTTCTCCAGCTAAACACAAAAACTCATCCACGGCCCATTTACACCTCAATATTTCCATTTCTTGTCCTGTTTGAAGCCAAAATTCAAAGCTGAGTTGCCAGCAGACTACAAAGAATCAGCACTGAATCTTTAAAGCCCACAGCATGAACTCCGCTAGTCCTGATCATCTAAAGCTAATGCATATTCTGCTTTATTTCCAGGAAACTACAATAACTGATTGAATTTCTTTCTCCGCCTCTACGCAGACGACGCCACGCTGTAAGTGGAGCATTAATTTATTATTAAAAATCGTCTTCTTCACCTACAATTTATTGGACTGTATGTTTGTCTCAGGGATAAAATTCATATTTTTGCATTTTTACCAGCTCTGCACCAACTTCTGGCTCACAAATAGAACAAATATTCTGAGCTTTCCTATCATTCCTGCCAGATTTCATGCAAAATTCCAGAAATCTTCACAAATACTGCCAGACTTACAGAAAAAGCCATGAGCAAGACATTTCTGGGATCGCAGGATACGCACAATTATAATTTCCATTGTTGTGAATGTACAGAATGTGACTGTAGATAAAACAGCAGCAGAAACGTGGAGAAAGAAGCCGAATAAAACGTGTACAGCAGCCCTCTGGTTTGTCTCTTCCCCCCAGAGTGCTGCTTCTCTGCTGGTCTTCGGGGTCAGAGGGAATATTTGCTCCATCTATTGTCTGAGTGTTGCAGCTCTGACTTCTGACCTCGACTCTATTGGCTGCTCGCAGCGCCGCTGATCAACGGATTGCAGCTTCTCCTGTTTCTACAGTCACTTTAAAGCCACCGCAGAGGGAGGAGAGAGCGCCGGAACGAGCGAAATACAGCGTATGTCACACAAACAAGAACATGCTACAGTGTTAGCCTGTTATTTGTGAAACTACAGTCCACCTAGTACAATTCTAGAGTCGAGTAATGTCAATTTCATGACAAAAAAGCATCTTAGATCATCAGTTTATCAAGACAAAAGCTGGTCTGCATCATATAAAGATGAGTAAATTGCATCAGGAAGCTTTGCAATGCAGGAACTCAGGTTAAATGGTGCAAATATTAGCAGAAACTGACCCATAATCTGCCTTTTTAGTCAGACATTTGCATTTTTTGCAGCTTTATTCGTGCAGCAGCTTCAGTGCTTCACACAACCGATAAAAGTGAAGGAATAATAGATTAAAAAGGCTATAAAATGGTAGAAAACTAGATTAAATGCATTAAAAAGACAGAAATAGACTCAAACTTAACATAAAAACAATAAAATAAATGAGGAATTTAGTTAATTAAAATCCTGACCCAACAGCTTTGACTGCAACGTTGACTCAGAGGACAAAAAAACAACAACAAATAGTAGTTTCTGGATGTTTTATCTGCACGTAGGAAACAGAAAAATTGAGGTTTTTGTTGTTTTAGCCGAAATGGTCAGTCCTTCATAGCTAATTCTGATTTTAGCACTTTTTTCCAGGCCTGAAAAAGGTTCTGCAGGAGTTCTTGTGGTCAGCAGACGCCCTAAAACAGTCCTGGAGTGGAAATATTTAGCCTAGCTTAGCACAAAGAACGTAAACAAGAGCAAACTGCCATCAAATGAGATAAAAAACACCATCTAGGAGCTTCAAACTTTCTGAGTTAAATGTTCTTTTGCGCTGTGTTCTGCTGGATTTTAGCAGCTAAAGTCAGCAACACAACAAAACCCTGCACAAAATAAAACCAAAATCTAATAGAAACCTCCACAAATCTGCTTTTTGCAGCCAAAAATCGGATTCTGTTTCCCCAATTTAGCCGCCAAAGTAGTTACCAAACCAGAATGTCTTTATTCTACCTGTTAAAGAAACAACAAACAGGAGACTCACTAGAAGAGGATGAAAACAGGAAGTGAGGAACAGTTTTTAGACTCACAAACAACAATATATAAAGCACTAGATGTGGTTTTTACTCACATTATTGAGAAGATGAACAACAAGAATTTAAAAAAACAGATGAACAGAAGCTCTTATTGCCTGAATTCAGCCCCACAGAGGATTATAATTTTATATTTTTGTGTTCTTTTATGCAGATGAAAACAACATGCATGCTAATATCTTTACTAAAGTGACTTGATTATTTATCTTCATCATACATTAATAATCACCTGATTTTAAGCTTGATGCATGATAATGAAGGTAGAGAAACTACTTAGAGACGCTCCAAAAGTGAAATAAATCACATTTTAAATGTTGCCAAACTAGAAAGTCAGTTCTGTTTCCAGCTTTTGTGCCCATTTTTGTGCAGCTTCTCACCAAAAAACCCAGGATTTCCCAACATGTCAGAGTTTCAGGTTTAATCAACATAAACACTCATGAATCAAGCCTGACTAATTACATGTTGATTTATGTCTTATTTTAATGTTTGTTCTTCTGACAGATGACCTAAACAAACAACACAGTTATCAGCTAAAGGAAAACTCCCACATGTTGGGAAATCCTGGGTTTTTGGTGAAAAGCTGCACAAAAATGGGCACAAAGCTGGAAACAGGATGAATTTTGGAGTTTGGCAGCATCAAAAATCATTTAGAAACGACATTATGGTTGTAAAATGTCATGCAGCAGCTTCGTTCAATGCTGTATTTAGAATTTTGGTTGCAAAATCTCGCTTTTTTCACTCCTAACACTCAGAAAAACATACATTTCTTCATTTTTTCCATTTAAACACATACAAATCTTCAAATTTACACACCGGAAGTAATGCATGAATGTTTTTCTTGACTAAACCTGCAAATTTAAGCTAAGTAGATCTTGATTTATGGCTTAAATTATTAGCTTAAATTTGCAGGTTTAGTCAACAAAAACACTCATGACTCACTTACAGTGTGTAAATTAGAAGATTTGCATGTATTTAAATGGAAAAAATAAGAAATTTGTGAGTTTTTCTGAGTGTTAGGAGTAAATAAAAGACAGATTTTGCACAGAAAATTCTAAATACAGCATTGAAAGAAGCTGCTTCATGGCATTTGTTCTTTATTTTTAATGCTGCCAAACTAGAAAATTCATCCCGTTTCCAGCTTTGTGCCCATTTTTGTGCAGCTTCTCACCAAAAACCCAGGATTTCCCAACATGTCGGAGTTTTCCTTTAGCTGATAACTGTGTTGTTTGTTTAGGTCATCTGTCAGACGAATAAACATCAAAATAAGACATAAATCAACATGTAATTAGCTGAAATTTGCAGGTTTAGTCAACAAAAGCACTCATGAATCGCTTACAGTGTGTAAATTAGAAGATTTGCATGTGTTTAAATTGATTGAAATGTAGATGTTTTTCTGAGTGTTAGGAGCCAAAAAAAGACAGATTTTCAACCACAAATTGAAAATACAGCATTAAATCAACCCTGCACTGCTAATAATTGTGTTCGGTCGCCTGTCAGAGGAATAAACATCAAAAGTAATACAGAAATCAAGACCTGATTAGCTTAAATTTGCAGGTTCAGTCAACAAAAACACTCATGTATCACTTGCAGTGTGTAAATTTGAGGATTTGAACGTATTTAAATGGAAGAAAGAAGAAATTTGGATGTTTTACTGAATGTTAGGAGTGAAAAAAGACACATTTTGCAACTAAAATAGTTGCTTTGTGCCCATTTTTGTGCAGCTTCTCACCAGAAAACCCAAGATTTCCCAACATGTCAGAGTTTTCCTGTAGCTGATAACTGTCGCTTGTCAGAAGAATAAACACCAGAAATAAACCATAAATCAAGCTTAAATTTGCAGGTTTAGTCGACAAAAACAGTAAATTTGAAGCTTAGCATGTGTTTAAATGGAAAAAAGAAGTTTGTGTGTTTTTCTGAGGATTCGAGTGAAAAAAGTCAGATTTTGCAACAAAAATTCAAACTTCAGGTTTGAATCGACTCTTCGCTGCTGTAAAAACTTCCCATCTACGTCCAGCAGCAGAACGAAGCTGCTTCATAACATTTTAAAACCCTCGGAGGAGTTCAGATCATGAACGCAGCTCAGATCCTCGTTTCTCATTAACCCAAATGACGCCTCGATGAAATCACAGTAAAATCCTGCAGAGAAAACCTCATAAAAACCAGCCGGACGTGTTTCCACCAATCTGCACCGATTATCGTCCACAAACGTCACATTTATGCCACAAACCACGACTTTTCTGCCTCAGTGAGATGTAAAAGGAGTAAAAACAGAGAAATTGTTGTAAGAAGCAGCCAGTAAACGTCACAAACAAAAACATTTTCCATAAATTCACCACAAACACACTAATATACAGACAGAAAAGTTAATAAAATGTGTTTATTTGAAGCTATTGTGTCGATATTGTTGGTAAATTAAACTGTTTTAGTTCAGTTTTGTGCATATTTCCTAAAAACGTGTTTGTTTAATTAACAAAATTACACTTTACGTTTGTTAAATGGATGATTTTACATTTAAATTGTTATTTATCTTTAAAATTTCAAATATAATCATAATTTAGACGTCCAACATTAATATAATTTGATTTTAATCGCATATTTTAAAAGAAACTGGTGTAAAAACAGGAACATAAACTCCAAAGAAGTAGTTTCCAACAATAAGGAGCTCATTTAAATTATAATAATCTATGATTTTATTCTATTATTCGACCTGTATGGTTTGTTAAATGTGAGAGAAAACTGTGTTCGTCCAAACTTAGATGCACAGATATGATAAAAAGTTTAAAAAAATAATAGAAAGCATCGCTTGATTCTGCTTTCTAGGGAATCTGATGACAGAAATATGAAATAAAACGTCATAAAAGGCTCCAGCTGAAGGTTTATTGCTGGATTTTGTGAATAATTGCAGCTTTAAAGTGTTTAAATCTATGAAAAAACACCATATTTACCAATTTACTGTAATATAAAGATGTATAATCGCTGCTGTACTTGAATTTCAAACACTTTTTTGTGTATTTTATATAAATTATGCTATTTATATGTATTTTTTTAAGTTTAGAGGTTTAATCTTAACTAATAAAACAGCATTTAAACCTTAAATGTGCCATAAAACTTCATAAAAATCACAAAATGAACAGATATGTTGCTTTTCAACAGCAGAAATAAAGAAAATTACTAACATTAAATAGTTTTAAATACTTCTGACTAACAGAGGAGATGCAGACTCTACTGACCAATCATCATTTTATTGTATTTTTAATAAATATCTGTGCAATATAATAGTTATTTCTGCACTTTATGAACATTTTCCACAATATTTAAAGCTGTTTATTTGTAAGGTTGAGTCAAATTAAATCTATTTATGAGAATATTTCGACGTGAAGCTCGAATAAACGAAAGAAGACGTGGTTTTTATGTAATTAATGGTCTAATTATTCAGGTTTTCGTGCAGCTCTTGTGCAAAACGCCGGTAAAATAGTTAAACTAAAGCAAACACTGACGGAGAAACAAGGTCAAAGCTGTTTGTTTAAAGCTGGACGATCATTTTAAAGCCTCCACAAAACAGAATATTCCTAAAAATTAGTGAAACTCTGCTGAAGTAGACGCAGCAGATCCTCATAAAACACAATAATTCAAAAGTTGTGCAGCAGATTATTTTCAAAAATGCACTAAATGCTCATAAACTCTTTATTTTTGTCACTAAATTTGATATTTAGAAGTTTTACTGAGCAGGAAAAACATGCAGAAACTAATAAAGTGACATTGTACAGTGTTTTAACTGCAGGTTTTATTGTTTTTTGTTGCTTTTAATGAGCTTTTTGCTTTTAATTTTACATTTTTACTCATTTATGGCACATATTTATATCTTTAGAATAAGATGAAGCCACATTTGTAACGTAAAAGAGGCAGAGAATATAATTAAATATGAGATTAGAACAGAAAAAAAGGGGATAATTCACTAGAAGCTCAACAAATGAGGCCTTTTAACTGAATGAAGCTGCTGTACGACGTTTAATAAACATGATTATGTCATATTTTATGCTCCTGAACCTAAAAAGAGAATCGTTTCTGTGATATTAGTATAAAGATTTATAACTTTAGACACAGTCGGAGGTTAAAAGTTGAATAACAGAACAAATAAATTGGGGATTTTCCTGAAAAATCAAAATAAACGTGTGTTTTCTATCAAATTAGGCCTCCAGAATGCAAAAACTGCAAGAAAACACCGATTTTATGCTCTAATAGTTTTTAATTTAACCTAAAAAGACCATATAAATATATATTACTGTATTATGTCTGTTAAACGCTATTAAGATTTAGAAATTTAGACACAGTGGGTAATCTCAAGATGAACAATAGTGCAGATATAATGAAGTTTTTACTAAAAAAATACAAAATAAACGTGTGTTTACTGTAAAATGAGGCCTCCAGAATGAAAAACTGCACAAAACACTAATTTATGCTCTAAAAGTTAGACGTTTAACCTAAAAGGAGCATATAAATATATTTAAAGTTGAATAATAGAGCAAATAAGTTGGGGATTTTATTGAAAAATACAAAATAAACGTGTTTACTATAAAACGAGGCCTCCAGAATAAAAAAAAAAATGCACAAAAATACATATTTTAAGCTCTAATAGTTTGGAATTTTACCTAAAAAGACCAAATAAACATATATTTCTGTAATGTTTCTGTTATTTCAGTAGAAATTTAGACATATTGGGAGGTTTAAAGTTGAATAATAGAGCAGATAAATTGGGGATTCTGCTGAAAAACAAAATAAACGTGTGTTTAGTGTAAAAATGAGGCCTCCAGAATATAAAACACCCATTTTATGCTCTAATAGTTTGGAATTTAACCTAAAAAGATAATTTAAATATGTATTCCTGTATTATTTCTGTTATATTAGTAGAAATTTAGACAGAGTGGGAGGTTTATCGTTGAATAATTGTACTAAAAAATACAAAACAAATGCATGTTTACTGTAAAAAGAGGCCTCAAGAATGCAAAAACTGCAAGAAAACACCGATTTTATGCTCTAATAGTTTTTAATTTAACCTAAAAAGACCATATAAATATATATTACTGTATTATGTCTGTTAAACGCTATTAAGATTTAGAAATTTAGACACAGTGGGTAATCTCAAGATGAACAATAGTGCAGATAAAATGAAGTTTTTACTAAAAAAATACAAAATAAACGTGTGTTTACTGTAAAATGAGGCCTCCAGAATGAAAAACTGCACAAAACACTAATTTATGCTCTAAAAGTTAGACGTTTAACCTAAAAGGAGCATATAAATATATTTAAAGTTGAATAATAGAGCAAATAAGTTGGGGATTTTATTGAAAAATACAAAATAAACGTGTTTACTATAAAACGAGGCCTCCAGAATAAAAAAAAAAATGCACAAAAATACATATTTTAAGCTCTAATAGTTTGGAATTTTACCTAAAAAGACCAAATAAACATATATTTCTGTAATGTTTCTGTTATTTCAGTAGAAATTTAGACATATTGGGAGGTTTAAAGTTGAATAATAGAGCAGATAAATTGGGGATTCTGCTGAAAAACAAAATAAACGTGTGTTTAGTGTAAAAATGAGGCCTCCAGAATATAAAACACCCATTTTATGCTCTAATAGTTTGGAATTTAACCTAAAAAGATAATTTAAATATGTATTCCTGTATTATTTCTGTTATATTAGTAGAAATTTAGACAGAGTGGGAGGTTTATCGTTGAATAATTGTACTAAAAAATACAAAACAAATGCATGTTTACTGTAAAAAGAGGCCTCAAGAATGCAAAAACTGCAAGAAAACACCGATTTTATGCTCTAATAGTTTTTAATTTAACCTAAAAAGACCATATAAATATATATTACTGTATTATGTCTGTTAAACGCTATTAAGATTTAGAAATTTAGACACAGTGGGTAATTTCAAGATGAATAATAGTGCAGATAAAATGAAGTTTTTACTAAAAAAAATACAAAATAAACGTGTGTTTACTGTAAAATGAGGCCTCCAGAATGAAAAACTGCACAAAACACTAATTTATGCTCTAAAAGTTAGACGTTTAACCTAAAAGGAGCATATAAATATATTTAAAGTTGAATAATAGAGCAAATAAATTGGGGATTTTATTGAAAAATACAAAATAAACGTGTTTACTATAAAACGAGGCCTCCAGAATAAAAAAAAAAAATGCACAAAAATACATATTTTAAGCTCTAATAGTTTGGAATTTTACCTAAAAAGACCAAATAAACATATATTTCTGTAATGTTTCTGTTATTTCAGTAGAAATTTAGACATATTGGGAGGTTTAAAGTTGAATAATAGAGCAGATAAATTGGGGATTCTGCTGAAAAACAAAATAAACGTGTGTTTAGTGTAAAAATGAGGCCTCCAGAATATAAAACACCCATTTTATGCTCTAATAGTTTGGAATTTAACCTAAAAAGATAATTTAAATATGTATTCCTGTATTATTTCTGTTATATTAGTAGAAAATTAGACACAGTGGGAGGTTTATCGTTGAATAATTGTACTAAAAAAATACAAAACAAATGCATGTTTACTGTAAAAAGAGGCCTCTAGAATGCAAAAACTGCACAAAAACACTTATGTACTAAAAGTTTTAAATTTAACCTTACAAAAGACAACATAAATATATATAATCTTGTACTGTTTCTGTTTTATTAGTAGAAATTTAAACTGTGGGAACTATAAAGTTGAATAATAGAACAAATAAATGAAGGATTTTTGCGGAAAAACACAAAATAAACGTGTTTCCTATAAAATAAGGCCTCCCTTCAGAACACAAAAACTTAACATAAATCACCTTTAATCTGCTGAATTCTGACCATCAGACGAACTAAACCCTAAAATGAACATGAAACTGAAGCAGCTTCTTGTAAAATCCGTATTTTACAGCAGCTGTGGTTGTTGGTGGTCCTGGTCCCTGCAGACAATAGGCTGGCCGGTGGTTCCTCACTGGAGGGGGCAGCAGACCTCCACAAACACACCCATGGAGGATGAAAACTATTCAATGAAATCATCCTCTTCACTTAAATGGGATTTTTTATTTTTTTTTAAAGGATTTTTGTGCATTTAATTGCGCATCAGCTGCCCTATTTGGTTCTAAAGTGCATTTAATTCTAGTTCTGTTGTATTTTTGCATCTGGAGCAGATTTCCAGGTTAAAAGCTGCAGAAACGCGCAGCTGAGGCTGTTTGGAGGGAAATCCCACGACCTTGTCATTCCTATCGATTAGTTATTGATCAATAATCATAAGAGGACTGATTGTAAACGGATTCACCTGCAGCCGAGACTCCAAAACAAAAGCATGGAGAGAAAACGCACAGAGTGATTCTGGTTTTTGGGCTCGTGTCGGCGCACAGATCCACCCAGAAGCACCGCAGGTTCGCTTCCTACCTGCCAGTCTGAGCGCGGACATCCTCTGGAACTCGGGCTCCTGCAGCCACTTCCACATTCTCCTGAAGGTCTCCCGGCCCGACTTTAGTTTACTCCAGGGTTTGGGGTTCCTCAGCAGGTCCGACAGGGTCCCCTGGGAGCGGCACAGCACCCGCTGGGCGAAGATGGCCTGCGGGATGCTGTACCTCTTCAGCTCCGCCGTGATCCGCTGCGCCACCTCCTTGGTGTTGATCTCCTCCAGCTGCCCCGAGCCGCTGCCCCCCTGCGTCCCCGAGGAGGAGGGCGGCCGCTCCCGGGTGGACGCCAGCACGGGCCCGTGGGTCGGAGACTGGAGGTGGGGGTGCGGGTGGTGTCCCGCCGAGGACGCGTGCCCCGGGTGGTGCATCCCGTTCAGGTGCGGCATCATCCCGGCCGCGGGGCCGGCGAGGCCTCGGTGCTGGTGGTGGTGGTCCCCCCGGGCCAGCATGGAGGCGGTGTGGTCGAAGTTGAGCATCTTGTCGTGGCCGCCGTGCGTCGTGGAGCCGTAGTTGTGGAGCCCCTGCTGGGTGTTGTGGATGGAGCCCAGGCCGTTGCCCAGCACCGGGGACAGGCTCTGACCCATCCCGGACATGTGGTCCTTGTACGGGCTGTAGATGTTGTTCATGCCCGGAAGCCCCCGCTCGTCCCGCATCAGGGTGAAGCTGCCGCTGACGTTCCCGGAGAGCCGCTGGTGGTGGTGGTGGTGGTGGTGGTGGTGGTGGAACTTGTCGGACACGGTGGAGATGGGCGGCAGCGGCTGCAGCGGCGTCAGCGTGGTGTAGGTGCCGCTCATCCCCATCCCGGGAGAGGACGTGTCGCAGGGGACGCTCATGGCGTGGTGCAGCGGCAGCGACAGCTCCGGCCGGTACTCCCCGCTGCCGTCCAGGATGGTGGCCATGCCGGACACCATGGCCGAGCGGGAGGCCAGATCCTGGTGTATCCGTAGGGTGGACGCCGCCGCCGCCGCAGCCGCCGCCGCCGCCCCGTGTCCCCCCGACGAGCCGCCGCGGCCGTGATGCGGGCTGTGGCCGCTCATCAGCTCCGCGTCAGGGGCCACGGAGCTCACCGCCACCCCGCCGTGGAGGCTGCCGATGCCGTCCATTGTCATGTCCGTGTTCATGGCGTAAGCGTCCAGGTCCTTGGCCAGGCATCGATAGGCGTTAGTGTAGGCAGTCTTCATTCATCTGGCTCAGTCCATCCGGTCGAGCGGAATTTTCTCTCCTCCTTGTCCGTCCCTCCGCCACTGCTCCCCGGGATGGGTCAGAACCGCGTCCCCCCCCCCGCCCCGGTGGCTTCACTCCGTCGGCTGCTCCCCGGTGCTCGTCAGGCCTCTCCGGCTCCTCGGTGTGTTCGCGTCTCCTCCCCGGCGTGTGCACATGAACTCGGTGTGTTAGTGTCGGTGGTCCGGGCCTGGTCCTCCCCCATGTCCTCCTCTCCTCCTCCGGCGTTACTCTGCCGCTCACACCGGAGCTGTCCACGGTCCCCTCAGCGACCGCTCCACCCAACCTGCTGCCCGCACCGCTCCGAATGACTGACGGCGGAGCGAGCCAATCAGAGCGGCCGGAGGGAGCGAAGGGGCGTGATTTAAGAGTAAGATGGCCAATCAGAGGCGTTAATGGACAATGTGGCTGTTCTGGGTGGGATTTAAAGGAAACTTATTATGGTAGGAATTTTACTGTAATTTAACCATCATGAGTTCTTTTATTTTATTTTTTTCTTTTCTGTTTGTATTTCTTGTATATTATAGTTTTACCTAGTTGTATTTAGTTATATTTTTTGTATTTTTTTTATTTTACCTATTTTAACACAGAGGCAATCAAGCAAGCTATAGCAGACAGAGCATTCAATTCAAAGTAAATAGTAAAAATGACAATAAATTAAATGAATAATTTGCTAGATTAGCAAGTTTGAAAATTAAAGAACAAAACTGAGGGTCAAAATCAAAAGTAAAAAATTAAATAGATAAATAAATAAATACATTAAATTAATCAATTAAGAGAATTAAATGCATCTCTAACTGTAGTATTTCTGTACATCTGAGTTTCAAAGTTCAGTTTTGATATTACTAGAAACAGCAGCAAAAATGTAGGAACATCAGTTGAAAAAATAAAGCTAAATTAGAAATACAAGATGCAAACATTTTTGTATATTTATCGTATTTATAAAATATATATAAACATTATACAGAGATTTTTTTAAATGCACAAAATATTCATAACACATTGTTTTTAAATCATATTACATGGTCATCTTTGGGAAATTAATTGTACACAGTTGTTTTTTAAGATAACACAAACAAAAAGTGCTTAAAGTGCCCAATTTTTATTTATTTTTTTTTTAAAAAAAAAACATCATTTTAGAAATGAAGTGAAGATCATGTGATGTGACTGAAAGCTCCAGAAAACCTTCTAAACCATCCATTTAGCGAGATAGTGTCCTCAATTATATGTATTATGTCTCATATGAAGATTTATGCTGCTAAATCCAAGCTCGTCTCCCTTTAAACTTGTTTTTAAAGTAATATTCTACATTATTTATGTCACGTAGTGCTTTAAATTTACGATATGAATAATTGAATGAATAGAATCACCTAAAAGCTGATGCAATATTCAAAATAATTTTAAAAAGTGACTCAAATTTCACCATAATCAGTTGAATTTTCATAAATTTGCTGTTAAGTCACTATTATTTATTATTTATTATCACTTTTAAAACGCCCAACAAAGCACTTTCTAGTTGACTTTACTGTGAAATAAATGTGAGATAAATTCAGTTTATGTTGTAAAACTGGGAGGTTGAAGTCGTTGAGCAGTGATTGAGGTTCTGTAATTCACATATCCATTCGCTCTACTACTAGTGAAACAGGAAAACAAACGAGCCGTAATCAGAGTTGTTTCTGACAAACTGAGGATTTTTCTTCCGAGCTCCTGCAGCAAAAGAAGCAATTTGCCCAAAGGGATCATTAAAATTTGATCTCTCGTCTCGTCACCTGCTGCCTCCGACTGGAGAGACGAAGCAAAGAGGCAGGAAATACAATAAAACCGCTGTAAAACACGACGGAAACACTTTGTTTGTCTTTAAGGAGGGATTCTTCTGCCAAATACTGCATGAAAGCATTACTGGTTCCTTTAGAAAACCTTGATAATGGCACAGTAGGGTTAAAAATCATTTGTTCAAACTGCTTAAATCTCACATAGCAATCACAGTAACATCATTAGCTGGTTTTACATAACAGAGCATCAAAAATAAATGACATTAAATACCATTATATGAGGTAAGTTATGTAGCAATAACAAAAATAATAACTATATTTATGTCGTAAATTTGTAAAATGAGATTCCAAGGTGCACAAATGAGCTAAAGTAGAATAAAACCAAGTGGAAAAAAACTTAAAATACATCGAAAAATTAAATAAAGCAATGCAAAAGGACAGAAAAGCAAACAGTTTGACATAGTAAAATACATAAAAACCAAGGTACAACATGCAAGAACAACATAAAACACAATAAACCGCAAACAATAACCACAATAAGGCTAATTAAGAGAAGGTTTTATGATAAAATAAGGTGTGTTATAAAAGAAAATACTGACAGTCTGAGAGGCTTTTGGAGGGATTTCTACAGTTTAAGTGTACGAGTAGCAACTATTTTTGTCACAAGACGATACTCAAACAGTCATCAGCCTTCTGGAAGATGAAGAAAATCTTAAAATCGATCCTAAAACTAACTGGTAACCAGTGAAAACCAGCAATAATTGGAATAATGTGGTCACTTCTGTTGAAAAACACTGAGCAGCAGCAGTCTTTTGGATTTTTGCCACGCATGAATGAGCATTAAAACGTGAAGCTACATGAATAAACCTCGCATGAGACCAACAAAAATAGCAGAAAAATCTAAATTAGCTGAAGATTTGTGGCCGTGCACGTGGTGTTTGTATATTTGTGTTGTTTGTGTGGATGCTTGCAGCGTGTGAATGATGTGTTGGGATGTTATCGACAGCCTCTGCACCGAGAGCATTATGGCCTGTAGCCTGTTCGCTTTACAATTCATTACACTTCCAAGGACAAATGACTGCTAAATAACTCTGCCTGCCTCCCTCCCTCGGCTTCATAAACCGACGAGAGTAGAGACAGAAACCATCACACAATTATGTTGGATTCAATTACTGATAAATCTTCCTCTTTGTTGTCGTATATATAGAAAATCTACAACATCTGGAGGCACTCAGGAAGAAATAACTCAGATCAGTACACAACCTGAGCAAAATATTTTAAATAACAACATTTTCTTTAACAAACACAATATAATCTACTACATAAAGTCCATGTATTATTTGTATTCATGTGGTTGTGATTAATTTTGGTGGTATTTTAGTTTGGTGGCAACAAATTTTGTTCACTTTGGACATTTCCTAGAGCAGAAAATGATTAATAAACACAAAAGCCATTATTTTGGAGGTATTTCTGGAAGTTAGCATGCAACAATATGTGCAGCTGCATCAATCTCATCCATGCTTTTTGTCATTTTTCACACAATTTCTCACACAAAATTTCAAACCTATGATACTTTTTTTAGGTGAAGTTGTATTTTTGGAAATATTAATCCAATATTCTTATGTTTTTGCATCAGATATTGTTCTCCACCATCTCTTATAAGAAAATTCTGGCACTTTAGCTGATAAATTCTCCACTTGAATCACCGTAAAGTCAGTTTTTAGATTCCAAGTTTGTGCAAAAACTCCCAACCCCTTTAGTTTGGGTTCAGTTCCACTCAAAACAATCATGTTGAGCAGATAAATGAAGCTCCACCTGAAGCAGAGGAGTTCACATTCGTCCATTAATGCCATTTTTATGTGCTATTGCAGTCATCTAGCACTCTGATTAGCTTTAATTTAGCGTAAAAAACAGTAGTTTCAATTCATGCTTGTGCATTTGCATGTTCTCTTTTGTTCATGGATTGTTTTTTTTTATTGAAACCAACAAAACTTTGAGAGCTAAAAGCTAAATTTGTGTGCAGGACGACCAAACAACGAGCTGAAACTCATTACAGAGCTCCATAAAGCAGAGAAGGTTCATCACTACACAAACCATCACATATTTATTAAATTAGAGCCACTTTCAATGTTTGTAACAGAATTTTTTTGCAGGAATAATCAGTAGCCTGTTCTATAGAGACAATCTTGTGCAAAAACATGTTTGATTCTCAGTTTTCTGTGCTTTTTCGACTGAACTTTGCAGCCGGAACGTTGCTCTTTTGTTGATATTTAGGGATATTTAGCACTTCTTTGAAAAGCTTTCTATCCACGCTTCAGGTAGTTGTTGAGCTGCATTTGAAGTGAAGTACTGTAATGAAATTAATTCATCTTTTTGCGGTGGTTTTGACAATCTTTGTCACTTTAAATTGGTCTTTATTTTGACCAAAAGTGATAATATTGTTGTGTTTCTTCAGTTTTTTGCAGCTGAACTACAGTTTTCTTCAAGCAGAATTGACAGGCTAAAGAAAAGGAAGAAAATGGTGAGTCTGATCATAAAATCATGTTTTATGTTTTATATTTGGGCCAAACCAATCACATAAATTGGGAAAAAAAAAAAGTTTAACGTCCGTTTTCCTTAAAATTAGGTTGTGGAACACTCATTTGAGAGGAATCTAATTTTAGACCCACAGTCATATTTATCACTTTAGTCTCCATGTATATTCAAATGGTATTTTTGGCACATTTTTGCACATTCAGGTGGATAAAAGTCTCTGAAGTTAGCAGTAGTAGTAACTGGAGAACCGACTGCCTTTTATCATCCCTGCGATGGTTTTTAAGGTTCGTCCTACCAAAGGTGATGAAGAACAGGAGGAAGAGGAGGAGGAGGGCTTGTTGGGCAGATGTTGCTTTGTTTAAACACTGTTGTTGTAATTAAGGACAGAAGCCCATGACCCATTTACTGCCTTTGATCAGTTGTCAGGGAGACGAGGAGGGAGGGGTCTGTCTGTAAACTGTCTGTCTGTCTGAGGAAGGAGGAGGAGGAGGAGGAGGAGGAGGAGGAGGAGGAGGAGGAGGAGGAGGAGGAGGAGGAGGAGAAGAAGAAGAAGAAGAAGAAGAAGAAGAAGAAGAAGAAGAAGAAGAAGAAGAAGAAGAAGAAGGAGGAGGAGGAGAAGGAGGAGAAGAAGGAGAAGAAGAAGGAGGAGAAGAAGGAGAAGGAGGAGGAGGAGGAGGAGAAGGAGGAGGAGAAGAAGAAGAAGAAGAAGAAGAAGGAGGAGGAGGAGGAGAAGGAGGAGAAGAAGAAGAAGAAGAAGGAGAAGAAGAAGAAGAAGGAGAAGGAGGAGGAGAAGAAGGAGAAGGAGGAGAAGGAGAAGGAGGAGAAGGAGGAGAAGAAGAAGAAGAAGAAGAAGGAGGAGAAGGAGGAGGAGGAGAAGAAGGAGAAGAAGAAGGAGAAGAAGAAGAAGAAGAAGAAGGAGGAGAAGGAGGAGGAGGAGGAGAAGGAGGAGGAGAAGAAGAAGAAGAAGAAGAAGAAGAAGGAGAGGAGAAGGAGGAGAAGAAGAAGAAGAAGAAGGAGAAGAAGAAGAAGAAGAAGAAGGAGGAGAAGGAGGAGGAGAAGAAGGAGAAGAAGGAGAAGGAGGAGAAGGAGGAGGAGAAGGAGGAGAAGGAGAAGGAGGAGGAGGAGAAGGAGGAGAAGAAGAAGAAGAAGAAGAAGAAGAAGAAGAAGGAGGAGAAGGAGGAGGAGGATGAGGAGAAGGAGAAGAAGAAAGAGGAGGAGAAGGAGGAGGAGAGAGAAGAAGAAG
>CM049585.1:30280982-30285131 GCA_027123335.1 Amphiprion clarkii | reverse complement strand
AGGACCATGAAAAGACCAAAACCACTGATGTGATTTAGTTTATTTTTTAAAAAGCTTATTAATCTCATTAAGAACTTTTAATTGAAACCAGAGGAAGTAGAGGATTTTTGAAGTCTATTTTCATCGGTTTCATCGATTTTTGGTCTTATGCAGATGTTTATTGTCTGAATATTAAATAATTTTAATGCTTTAAAAAAGTATCACTACACAGGAAGTAATTAATGTCAGGATTATAATTTTAGTGAGACTTTTGATTCATTTGATGGGTTTTATTAATTTATGATTACTTATATTTTTTTTCATCTTCTCTTTATATTTTAATAATAGACATTTTGTTATATTTATTTTATTTATTTGCTACTTTCCTTAAATCTGTTGTTTTTGAATTGATTTCACTGTTCACAAATTTGATGTTTTTTATTTATTCATAGGTATTTATTTATCTTTCTGTCTATATTTCAATAATGGATATTAGGTTTTATTTGTAATGTTTTTATTTAATTTATTATTATTCTTACAGCTATTATTTTTTTATTTCTCGATTTATACGCAGATTTGGATTTTTGTTTATTTGTATTTTAATAACCAATATTTATTTATTTATTTCTTTATTGCATTTATTCACTACTCTTCCTAGATCTTTTTTAAAATCTCTATTTAGACATTAATTTATTTGATGTTTTATTTATTTATTTATTTATTTATTTATTTATTTATTTATTTATTTATTTATTTATACATATTTATTTATCTGTCTATATTTCAATGATGGACAGTTTGTTTTATTTATTATTCTTAGATCTGTTTTCTCTGTTTGCACATTTGATTCATTTATTTATATATTTTTGCTTACTGATCTGATTTATTTAATAATGATTATTTAATTTATTTACTTATGTTGCTTATTCATTACTCTTCTTAGATCTATTTGTTGGTATTGATTATTTATTTTCTATATATTTATTGATCTATTTATTTCTCTTCTTAAAACTAATTTGAATTTATTGATTTCTCTGTGTATTTTCACTTATTTATATATTTAAATATGTAAATATTTTAGTCTGCCTACTTATCTATACATATTTTCATGATGGATATTTAATGTTCTTTATTTATAATTATATTATTCTCAGATCTATTTGATTTATTTAAATTTATATATATTTATTTATCTATCTTATTGTTTTATTTTATGATCAGTCTATATTTTAATAATGGATATTTTAGTGTCTTTGTTTTATTGCTTCATTTATTTATTAATCTTTATTTTAATGATGGACAGTTTATTTTATTTAATTATTACACCTCTTAGATCTATTTGCTTTAAATGAATTTCTTTATTTACATATATTATATATTTGTTTATCAGCATATCTATATTTTAATAATGGATATTATATCTCATTTATTAATTTTATTTAGATATATTTTAATTTCTCTATATATGCATTTGATTTGATTTATTTAGATATATTTATTTATTTACCTATCTAGATTTTAATAGCAGATATATCTCATCAATTTTATTTAGTTGTTACTCTTCTTAGATGTATTTGTTTTTATTTATTTCTCTATTTTGCCCATTTAATGGATTTTATTTATTTTAGATATATTTATTTTACATATCTATATTAAAATAGTGGATATTTTATTGCATTTATTTGTTTATTTCATCTGCTGTGTCCTCATTGTCCTGCGTTATTTATAGTAGAGTTTTAGATTTATAACTAATATAATTTTTTGTATTATTTTATTGCACTAAACAGTTTCTTTTACATTTAATTTGCAGGATAAATACCAGAGATATAAAGTCTGATTGATTAATTGATAATTTCACGTTTTTATTCCTGATTTTTAGCCATATTTAGACTATTTTTTAAAGCTAAATCTGCAGAATGAACCTCCTGGGATGCACTGAAACACAGAAAGCTAACGGCTGACTGTTTTCCTGCTGCTCTTCTGGAGTTTCTGTGTTTTGTGAGCTTGTAAAACGTGAATAAAGCTGCAGGGCTGCAGCTTTTCCGGACACTTCCTCCCTCTCCGGCCATCTGCCGCCTCCAGAGCCCAGTATTGATCTGCAGCTTTGTGCTGGAGGACCTCATGCTAATCTGTAGCGTTGCCTCGCATCTGTCCTCCCAGTAACTCCAGTGTCATCCTCCCAGTCAATGAGCCAGCAGTTTCTGAGCGCGTCCATCTGTCCGGCTGCAGCTCCTCCTCCTCCTCCTCTTCCTCTTCCTCCTCCTCTTCCTCCTCCTCCTCTTCCTCCCCCTCCTCTTCCTCCTCCTCCTCTTCCTCCTCCTCTTCCTCGTCTTCTTCCTCCTCCTCCTCCTCCTCTTCCTCCTCCTCCTCTTCCTCCTCCTCCTCCTCCTCCTCCTCTTCCTCCTCCTCTTCCTCGTCTTCTTCCTCCTCCTCCTCTTCTTCCTCCTCCTCTTCCTCCTCCTCCTTCTCCTCTTCCTCCTCCTCTTCCTCTTCCTCTTCTTCCTCTTCCTCCTCCTCTTCATCCTCCTCCTCTTCCTCCTCCTCCTCCTCTTCCTCTTCTTCCTCCTCCTCTTCCTCCTCCTCCTCTCCTCTCCTCCTCTTCCTCCTCTCTCTTCCTCTTCCTCCTCCTCTTCTCTCCTCTCCTCCTCCTCTCTCTCCTCCTCTTCTCCTCCTCTCTCCTCCTCTTCCTCTCCTCTCTCCTCCTCCTCCTCTTCTCTCCTCCTCCTCTCTCCTCTCTCCTCCTTCCTCCTCCCTCTCTTCCTCCTCCTCTTCTCCTCCTCCTCTTCCTCCCTCTCTCTCCCTCTCCTCCTCCTCTTCCTCCTCCTTCCTCTTCTCCTCCTTCCTCCTCCTCCTCTTCCTCCTTCTCTCCTCCTCCTCTCTTCCTCCTCTCCTTCTCTCCTCTCCTCCTTCTCCTCCTCTTCCTCCTCTCCTCTCTCCTCCTTCTCTCCTCCTCTTCCTCCTCTTCTCCTCTCCTCTCTTCTCTTCCTCCTCTCCTCTCCTCCTCCTCTCTTCCTCCTCCTCTCTTCCTCCTCTCCTCCTCCTCCTCTCTCCTCTTCTCCTCCTCTCTTCCTCCTCCTCCTCCTCTTCCTCCTCCTCCTTCTCCTCCTCCTCCTCCTCCTCTTCTCCTTCCTCCTCCTCTCCTCCTCCTCCTCTTCCTCCTCCTCCTCTCCTTCTTCCTCCTCTCTTCCTCCTCCCTCCTCCTCCTCTCCTCTCTCCTTCCTCCTCCTCCTCCTCTTCCTCCTCCTCCTCTTCCTCCTCCTCTCCTCCTCCTCCTCCTTCCTCCTCCTCCTCTTCTCTCCTCCTCTCCTCCTCTCCTTCCTCTTCCTCCTCTCTCCTTCCTCTTCTTCCTCCTCCTCCTCCTCCTCTTCCTCTTCTCCTCCTCCTCTCTCCTCTTCTCCTCCTCCTCCTTCTCTCCCTCCTCCTCCTCCTCTCCTCTTCCTCCTCCTCCTCTTCCTCCTCTCCTCCTCCTCCTCCTCCTCCTCTTCCTCCTCCTCCTCCTCCTCTTCTCCTTCCTCTCCTCTCCTCCTTCTCTCCTCCTCCTCCTCTTCCTCCTCCTCCTCCTCCTCTTCCTCCTCCTCCTCTTCCTCTCCTCCTCCTCCTCCTCTTCCTCCTCTTCCTCCTCTTCCTCCTCTTCTTCCTCCTCCTCCTCCTCTTCCTCCTCCTCCTCTTCCTCCTCTTCTCCTCCTCCTCCTCTTCTTCCTCCTCTTCTCCTCCTCCTCTTCCTCCTCCTCTCTTCCTCCTCCTCCTCTTCCTCCTCCTCCTCCTCCTCCTCTTCCTCCTCCTCTCTTCCTCCTCCTCCTCCTCTTCCTCTCTCCTCCTTCTCTTCCTCCTCCTCCTCCTCCTCCTCCTCTTCCTCCTCCTCCTCTTCCTCCTCTCCTCCTCCTCCTCTTCCTCCTCTCTCTTCCTCCTCCTCCTCTCCTCCTCCTCCTCCTCTTCCTCCTCCTCCTCCTCCTCTTCTTCCTCCTCCTCCTCTTCCGCCTCTTCTTCCTCCTCCTCCTCCTCATCTTCCTCCTCCTCCTCTTCCTCCTCCTCCTCTTCTTCCTCCTCCTCCTCCTCGTCTTCCTCCTCCTCTTCCTCCTCCTCTTCCTCCCCCTCCTCTTCCTCCTCTTCCTCCTCCTCCTCTTCTTCCTCCTCCTCCTCCTTGTCTTCCTCCTCTTCCTCCTCCTCCTC
>CM049585.1:30268482-30275982 GCA_027123335.1 Amphiprion clarkii | reverse complement strand
AATGGCTGAGGCATATTTATTTAATTGAATACATGCATTTTATTTACTATTTATAAGGACAAAACACTAAGCTAACTTCATATTTTTCTGTTCAAGATGTTCTAGAAATGATAAAACCAGAAAAACAGATGAAAAAATGACAATAAATGAACTAAATATCACCTAAATCCTGCAAAAAGAGGGAAAAGGGTAATAAAATCAGCACAATACAAACTTAAAATGTTATTTTATTACATTGTGCACAAATTTTGAGCAATAAGAGACATAAACAGTCAATAATAGTGATAATAAACAAAAACAAAATAAACGTGAAACACTTTTTAAATTGCATTCATGTTATTTTAGTGTCTATTTAAACACTTTAATCAGCATTTCTGTGAAGCTAACTTCCTAATTTTCTGTTCCAGTTCAATTCAAGAGGTTCTAAAAACAATAAAACCGGAATAAATTAACAAAAATGAAGAATGAATAAAATCAACACAACACAAACATATAAAACTCTGATTAATTACATTTTGCACAAATTCTGAGCAAAAAAGACTGAATAACTGATAACAATAAAATCTGATACAAAAGCTGCTAATTTATAATATTACTCAATTAATGTGTGAACTTTGCAGCAAAGCACAGAAACATGAGGCAGAATTGTGTAAATATTAAAAACAAACTGTTTTATGTTAATGTAGCTGAAAATAAAACCATCATTTTTCATAACGTGCTGCACAAACGTGATCAGAAATATTCAGGCCAAAGCAGCCTCCAGGAGTTCTAATTATCGGTTCAAGTTCTTTATTTATTCTTCATAATATCTGGATTTTTCTGAGTTTTTCATTCATCAGGTCGGTTTTAAATCATGTTTTCTGTTTCTGGCAGATATTTAAGTTTTTGGATTAAATTCATCCAGTTTAAGCATAAAAATGTGAAATAAAATCAAGAAATAAAACAGCTTCAAATGCACTTTTAAAATACATTTCGCATGAATTTATACTAAAAAAAACCCCCCAAAACCTTAGAATTTATTTTAAAGACACATTTTAAATTCTAATATGACATACAGAAAGAAGCTGTTCTAAAGTTACTGACAGTTTGAACAAAAAATGGTTTCATGATGATTCTATGTTAGTGTGTTTTACACTGAATAGATCAATAAATCAATAGATAGATAAATAGATAAATAAATAAACAGAGACGAACCGAAGCAGCTGGAAAACATCGTCGTGTTTCATGAGATCAGATGAAGGTTTTTTATTGGGGAACTTGAAGTTGGAATTTACAGCTTGACTCGTTTTTATTTAATTATTTTTTAATTCTCTGTTTAATAAATAAATAAATAATTTAATTTATTAATTTATATAAACACCAATTTTGTACAAAAATATCATAGATTGGTCAGATCAGTCAGCGAGACACACAACTGGAAAACATAAATAACTAACATATTAATAAACCAAAAATAAATGAATGAATAAAAATAAAATAACAGGAAGAACAAAATAAAAATAGATAAATAATGATAATAAAATAAGGATAAGAATAAGAGCAACAATAAAATAATATTAAAGAAATAATAAAGATGAAATAAATAAGAATAAAATAAAAATAATAATAAAACAAGATTAAATAAATGAAAAATTGAATAACTGCATTAAAAAAATAATAAGAATAAAAGAAGTAGACAAGAATAAAATGCGAAGAAGAATAAAAGAAATATGCCAAAAATAAATATAAATAAAAGCAACAAACAAGACTTTATTAACAATAAGAAGATTCAAATAAGAATGAATGAAGAAATAAGAATAAAAGAATGAAACAAGAATAGCATGAGCAGATGAAAACAAATAAGAATAGAATAATTATATTACAAAAAAATAACATTAAGAATAAAATAATAACAATAACAATAAAATAGATAGGAATAAAATATGAAGAAGAATAAAATAAAAATAAGTTAATAAATGTGAGCAAAAGAAACAAATGAGAAAACAATAATAATAGAAGAAGATAGATTAAAGAAGAATAAAAATAAGTGGATAAATAAATAAGAGTTAAAGAAATGAGAAATGCAGATGTGGAACAGAAACAGAACTTAATCACCGTCTGACTGCATTTTTATTATATTATTTACGTTTTATGTCCAGAATAAGGAATCAATATTAAGATTATATTAAAAAAAAAAAAAAAAAACCACATGAAAATGTTCAAATTTCTTCATTTAAATAGAAGAAAATCCTTCCTTCCCAAAGAGCGGTTTTGATTCCAGATGTTGACTCCTGGAGGTTTCAATTAGTTGTGACCTGAAGCTGAGGAGGTCAGAGGTCAGAGGTCAGAGGTCAGCGAACTCATTTCCATACAGACTGACCTACATTCTCATTCTCTGCTCCAGAAAACCTTCTACTGCTCATTAAACATCGAATCTGCATTAAATCTGGAAATAAAATGTTACTAAAATATAAAAGAAATTTATAACAGTTGAGTTTAATGACAATTTTTTAAATCCTCTTGTGTTTCGGGTTAAATTGACTCATTTTAAAGTTTAAAAAAGTGTTTTTTGGTATGAAACTTCTGCTCAGTTTAACCCTCGTGTCGTCCTGCGGGTCGAAATTGACCCGTTTTAAAGTTTGAAAATGTGGAGGAAAAAAATAATATTTTCACAGTGAAACTTCTGATGTCCACATTTTCAACATTTTTGGGAAATCTTTGGACATTTTTTGGTGGAAAAAAAGAAATGTTAAAAATGTTTCTGAAGAACATTCACAAAAAAATCAACCTAAATCCAGCGAATTTCACTGGATTTTGGTTGATTTTTATGTGAATGTTCTTAAAGAAAATATTTGAAGTTTTACTGATATATATGGAATCACTTTAGATATTTTAGGATTTTCTTGGAAAATTTTTATTCTTTTTTTTTGAAAATATTTACAACAATTTTTGCCAAATTTGGGGGATTTTTTAAAAATAAAAATTTTAAGAGAAACTTTTAAGGAATTATTGGAAGGTTTTGCGAATTTTCAGAAATTGGGGGAATTTTTTTGCAGATTTTTTTCAGACAAAGAAACCCATAAGTGAAGACAACAGGAGGGTTAATGAAAATAAGTATGTTTATTTTCTGGATAAAGAGGCTGAATTCTAACTAATTCTGCTGGAAAACCTTAATTAAATATGAAAGGATTGTCATACAGATGCAGAATTTAATTACATGCAGCTGTTTTTTTAAAGTTTTATTATAATAATAATAATAATAATAATAATAATAATAATAATAATAATAATAATAATAATAATAATAATAATGCGTTTGTTTTTATCTTATATATTAGATGTTTCAATGCAGGATGAGCTTCATCTGTTATCTCAAGAATTGGTGATTAAATTATCACAAAATACAGAGAAAAAATGGAAAGTGACATCAGATGAATGAAAAAAAGAAATGTAAATGCATAAAACATTTTCAATCAGGTGTAGATTCATGTTTATTAATTTTTGCTTTTAGGCTTTTTAGTTTGTTTATTTGTTTTGTCAAAATGCATGAAAAATTATATTTCTGAGTGTTCTTACTTGAACTTACTTGACCTCAGAAATCAACAATAAATCTGCCATTTTCTCAGTAAAACTATAAAACAGTAAAGAAACGAGACTTTTAGATGATTTCAGACGAACCTTCAGAGTCTCTTCGTCTCTCAGCAGCTTCTGAAGTTGAACTGAACTCAGTAAAAACCAACAGAAAACATCGAGCGGCTGCAGAACATCGTCTCTGTTTGTGTTTCACAGGAAATCATTAACTAGAAGAGGAACAGACCTGAAGAGCGAAGCATTTATAAAAACCAGCGTGGTTTTTAAGGGATTTTAGTGACATTTCAGTAAATTAAGAACTTTTCTGTGGAGTAGAGATGTTGTTGAAAGTGAGAATATTTAGATGTAGAGTTTATCTGTGTGTGTTTAATGAAGATAAAGTGATTTGTTAAACATGAAATTTCCACCAACAATAAAAAATGAAGATGTAAAAACATTTGAAGTTGAATCCAGGACAGAGTTCTGAACACGTGATTAAAGGTGAAAGATTTTCTGAAGAAGAACAGATTAGATGAAGATGATCAATAACCAGAACAGGTGAGAAGATTAACGCTCCAGTTGTCCTCATTTACAGGCACCAAAAAATATAGTTTCCTTGTCTGAAGAAAATCCAAAAATTCAGCAAAAAAAATTCCCCAAATTTCTAAAATTTTGCAAAACCTTCAGGTAGAAAATTAAAAGTTTCCCTCAAAAATTTTATTTTAAAAAATCCCCCAAATTTGACAAGAAAATTCTTGTAAATATTTTCAAAAAATGAGTAAAAATCTTCCAAGAAAAAATCCTAAAAATATCAAAAGTGATTATATATATATCAGTAAAACTCCAAATATTTTTTCTTTCAGAACATTCACAAAAAAACGATTTTTATGTGAATGTTCTTAAGAAACATTTTTAACATTTCTTTTTTTCCACCAAAAAATGTTCAAAAATTTCTCAAAAATGTAGAAAATGCGGACATCAGAAGTTTCACTGTGAAATTTTTTATTTTTTCCACAATTTTGACCTGCAGGACGACACGAGGGTTAACCCAGATACTTGAGATGAAGACCTGAACAGAGCTGAGATAAAACGAGATAAAGTCAACGTCAAATCAGTTGAGTTACTGTGGAAATGTTTGAAAACATGACTGATAAAATGAAGATGTCAACATGGACCTCCGCCTCCTGCTTCATGGAGATTAAAGGTCAGAGATCAGCTACTTCAGCAACGTGGACGAATCATTGTTTACTCTTGATTATGTTGCTCTGATAAAGACAAACACATTTTCTAATCTTAACACAACTAAAGTCCAACTCAAAACTTTTATTTATCTTTCTAACCTTCCAATGTTCACCTCCTGGGAATCATCTTGTCATCTGGTATTATGGTTTATCCTCAGGAATTCATCTATGAATAACATAAACATCTTCTGTAGTCATGCAGCTCCATATCATGATACTTCCACCTCTGTGCTTCACTGTCAGGACCATGCGTTCACTGTGGTAGTCCTGGTCAGGTTCACACCAAACATCTGGACTCCATCTGAGCCCAACTCATTCACCTTTAACCCTCATGTCGTCCTGCGGGGGCAAATTGACCCATTTTAGAGTTTGAAAATAGGAAAAAAATAAAATAAAATTTTCACAGTGAAAACTTACACATTTTCAACATTTTGGGGAAATCTTTGAACATTTTTTGGTGGAAGAAAAATGTTAAAAATGTTTCTTAAGAACATTCACAAAAAAATAAACCGAAATCCAGCAAAATTCACTGGATTTTGATTTTTATGTGAATGTTCTTAAAGAAAATATTAGAAGTTTTACTGATATGTATTTAATTTTAGACATTTTTAAGATTTTTTTAAAAAAGATTTTTACTAATTTTTACTAATTTTTTGAAAATATTTACAATTTTGACATATTAATTTTAAAAAAAATTTGTGTCTTGCCAAATTTGGGGATTTAAAAAAAAATCTTTTGAGGTAAATTTTTAAGGAATTTTGGAATTTCTTCCTGAAGAATTTGTAAATTTTTATAAATTTGGAGAATTTTTTTTATTGAATTTTTGGATTTTTTTTCCAGACCAGGGAACAATATGTATTTTTTTTCAAAGAAAACCTTTCTGGGGTGTTTTTCACGGCCTACTTTACATTATTTCATCATATAGCACGTTTTTACAACATGTTGAAAAATCGCATTTTTTTTTCCACATAGTATACCAGCCCTATTCAATTAGCGGCCCGCGGGCCACATGCGGCCCGAAAGCAACCCTCGAGTGGCCCTAAAGCAACTGCCGAGTGATTGGGACTTGGGTCCGAGAAAAACAGAAAAACATCTTTCAGTAACACTGACAAGTTCTTACAAAAATTCCAACATTATTGCAAACATTGAATGCAACACTTACCATAACCTAGCAACTAACCCACAATGCATTGCGTTGAGGAGACGCGTTTGAAAAGTTAACATTAGCAGTTCTATACAGGCGAAAATAGCAGCATGTCTTTTTCTATCCTGAAACGACAAATCGGCGAGGAAAACCGTCGGTTTAATCCTGCGTGGACTGACAAGTATTTATTAACCACCAAGTCCGAACTAAACCAAAGTGTTTACTCTGCAACGAGTGCTTTGCAGCGCTGAAAGATTATAATGTCCGAAGACACCACGTTGGAAAAACATGCCGCGTTTCGGACAAACTTTCCCGAGGGATGTCATGAGAGAGCGGCTATAATTCAAAGTTTGACTGCATCTTACAACCGGAGCTGTACTACAATGAAGCGGACTTGCACAGCTCAGGAAAGGGCCACGAAAAAGAGGCTGTTCACAGACTCAGAAACTGTGAAGGACTGCATGTTGGCTGTTGTGGACGAAGTTTTAACGGACGATAAAGTTAAGACGAGTGTGACATCTGCTATCAAACAGGTACCCCTGTCTGACATGTCAACACATTCGCAGGGTTCTCGCCACAGATGTCTTCGAGACATGGTAAGTGCAACAAAGCAGCGTGCTGTAGCAGGCACTAAAAATAGTTTTATGTATTTATGTGACTATTTTCTGTTCACTTATTAGAAGTTTAATATTTAAGAAAGACATTTTGTTTTGACAGTTATTTCACTTAGTTTCACTTTATTATGCACTTTGATGTCAGCTTTATTTAGTTTCAAAGGGATAGTAACTATCACTGTGCCTACTGTTTATTTTTTTGATTATATGCACTGAAGATGTGACTGTCTCAGATGAGACCAAATATGGACAGGGACAAACTGTTTTTGTTATTTCAAAAGAAGAAAAATGTCTCAAGTTCTGAAAAGTTACTGTTAAGCAAGTTACTTTTTAATGCACTTTGAGATGTGACCAAAACAAAAGATGGTGTTTCTAATCGGCACTTAGTTTTTATGTTCATATGCACCTTAAGATGTGCTTATATTTACCTATCAAAATGTGTTGAAGTTGTGTATTTGAAATGTAAAATTTAAAGAAGCAGTATTTCAGCACAGGTTTAGTTTAAGTACTGCTCTTCTATTGTGTTTCTGTCCTTTTGGATGTGGCAATACGTTAATAAACATCCAGTGTGTTTGTTATCTTATCTATTTATGTTTATTTTAAATGGTTAACTTTGCTCACTGTCTGCTAAAAACGTCCGGCCCAGCTCATGTTCTTCGTCTCAAAATCCGGCCCGAGTCAATTTTTAATTGAATAGCCCTGTAGTATACTATGCCATTTTTTTGTGCCAAAATTCACGATTATTTTTTTCAAAGACGGCCTTTCTGGAATGTTTTTCACAGCCTACTTTACATTATTTCATCATATGGCACGTTTTTACATGTTTGAAAAATAACATTTTTTTTCGACATAGTATAGTAAGGCGTTTTTTTGCGCCAAAATTCATGATTTTTTTTTCAAAGAAAACCTTTCTGGAGTGTTTTTCACGCCCTGCTTTACATTATTTCATCAT